>JAHPZR010010013.1:0-5000 GCA_019787425.1 Platygyra sinensis
GCTAAACGCCTCTGTTCTGAAGCTAAATGCTCAGAATAGGTAAATAAAAAGTCTACATGAAAATAAAAAAATAAATAGTCTACACGTATACTTCATGATCGTCGAGAACGGGATATGGAATGAGCTGGAGGGAGAGACTGGGAAGCCAAGCACGATTTCTTTAAAGGCGAAAGCAGGAGAGAAAAGTGTAACTTTCGAAATTATTTCTCTGAAAGGGAGGAAACAGGGTGCGAAAACTCAGCTCTGTAGTCCACTCAATGGCTAAGAATTGAAAAGGAAAAGAGAGTAGCCTTGCAGCACACTTCTCACTGACTTAAACAAAGAAAATCATGACCATGACGAAATTTAAATATCGATCTGATCTTTATTAACATGGATTTTTATGATTTGATTTCTCCATTTTCTTCGTAGTTTTAGTGTCGATTAAGAAGATAAATCAAACACTCAAGACAGTGTTTGACCACATTTTCAAACACATCACATCACATCACCTCACCTCACGCCACGCCACGCCACTCCACGCCACGCCACGCCACTCCACATCACATCACATCATCACATCACATCACAGTTTGTCAAAAATACTCCACTAGCGTCGTATTTTCAAATCCGCTCTTTTCGGTGTTTGGTAATGTGGTGAAATACGGTCTTGTGTGTTTGGTATATTACGTATCATACTTACACATCACTTTTGGTGGTGTATTCACTGTTATAGAGTGCTTCAGGCGCCATCCATTTCACTGGCAGCTTTTTCCCTCTCTTTAGTTTGTAAACGCTTTCTTGGGTTTGTCGCATCAATCCAAAATCCGAGATTTTTACAACTTTGTCCTCGTCAAGAAGAACATTACGAGCCGCCAAATCTCGATGAAGGAATCCGTTACTTGATAAGAAATCCTACGTCAGTTTGTTTAAAGGAAGGAGACGGAGAAATATGCAGCGAGATCAGTACTAGTTAAACATACAGGCTACTTGTGTGTTTAAGCTTACAGTCAAGCCAAGTCAGTGAAGCCTACCATCAAGATTACATTAATGAGTTGATTATTTAAATATTGTTCCCTATAGTAGTTTCAAGAATACAATTATGACGTGATGATTTGAATATTAAACCCACTATTCATTCTAAGGATGCGATCAACTGGTTCAAATTTCAAATAATCAATTCATTAATGTAATCTTGAGGTGAAGGCTTCCCGCGTTCTGCCTGTAAGAGTTTTTTTTCTAAAGAGTAAAAACTCTAACTAGTCAAGGTTTAATTGCTTCGAAGTTCGCATGAAATATTAGAAGGGTTTTATTGATAAGGATGGTCAGAGGAGGTAGAAAATATCTATGAATCTCTACATAAGAGTATTATGAAAACAACCGTTTTCTTTAGCTGATTGCTGTACTACTACGTTGGCTAGAGAGAAAGGAGACCCTCTCCTTACAGAGAGAAGGGCTGGCTTGTTAAGGTGGCTCCCTATAGTTTTTTGACCGCGCGCGAGCTGATTTCGAAAATCTCGCGATGGCGCGAGCTTTCAAATTCTACGCCAAAGTCGCGCGCAGAATCACGCAGTAAAATACCGACAAACATGGCGTCCACCTTTTTAAAATTTGTTTATCGAAAGTGTTGCGTGGGTCTGCTCTGGCTTCAAAACATTTATCGACTGAATAGAAGACCCTACCTTTCCATGCGTGATTTAAAAGAGAAATGTACGAGGTATGCAGGAGTTCCAACTAATGAAGCTCATTTGTTCGATCGCCACGATCATCGGGCGGGGCAAAACAAGGTAGTATATTGCCACACATATTTGCAGTCCTTGGCGTTCTTTGTGGAGCAGACACAAAAGCCGAGATACGACTCAGGATGTGACTTCCCCAAAGGTTTAGTCGTCTGCCGAGCTCGCGGAGCACGAACTGACGCTTCGAAAGTAGAAAATAACAAAACACAGCAAACAACAATTGAATTTTACCAGCCGTCATTGCTCATTTACAAGATGCTACATCCGATCTATAGGGTAAGAATTCCTTATTCGAAAGTTTCATCTCCAAAAATGTGTCGCAATATTGACAAAAGCAGCTTTAAGGTGGGACATCCGAGATTAACACGATTCTTCCCACTCTCAAACGCGCCAATGACGCCAGAGGGTCATTAATAAGCATGCGCGCGTGGTCGTCTCGAAATTGTATGACGTCACAAACATGCAAATGAAGAAAACACGCGCTCACTTTTCTCGTGTTTCCTTCGGTGAAATTTTGTGAAAGGTTGTATACGTCATGATATAGATGCCTACTTCAACATATAAAATTTTTTGACAAAATTTTATCAAAGGATTTCTTTTTTTTTAAACAAAAATATAAAATTGCACGATTTTTAAAAATCCTTTGGATAAATTTTTCATTTTTTCAAATTAAAGTATTGTCCGAAATCGTTTTCATAGCGGAGCTCCGGCGGCCTGAAGGTCCCCCAAGCGGAGCTCCATACCCATATAGGAAGGAAAAGGAAACCCATGAGTTGATTTTCTCATGGTTATCATGGCTAGCGGTATTGCTCGTGGGCGCGTGCGCACGACGACGATGACGACGACGACGACGGAGTCGCGCAACATGGCGGCCATACTCCAAATAATAGGTTTACAGAGATATAAAGCCTTGATTTACCGTGTACTTCTTTGATATTGGACATCCATATGATCAATTGACACCTGTCAAAACAAGGTATCCGCTGACCAGTATCACGTGATCATATCGCGGGCTCAAGTATACAACTCGTCGAGGTCTCGTGTTTTTTTTTATGTTGACCGCTGACCAAATGCTGGTTTGTTGATTGGATCGCGGGCTCAAGTCGTGTTAACTTGTTGGAAACAAGACAGGATTGTTTGGAAGCCGGTTAACGCAAGCCCGAGATTAAGATTTATTCAAATTATAACTTTTTCCTCTATACAAATGTTTTTTTTTGCGATTATGAAACTCAATACGGAAAGTCAAACAATAAACAGAAAACCTCACCGCAAAGTTACAAAACTCAAATCAAAATTCTTCCTTTTTCTGGGTTAGCTTAATCGGGCACTGAACGACCCGGCCAAGGAGCTACGCTTTTAGGCTGGCCTAAATCTATATATTAAGACTGCCGAGTTTCAAGGTGTTTTGCTGAGGCTAACTCTAGAAAATGAAGCAAATAGGTGGAAAATAGTAAAAAATTGGTTATCTTTACGATTGTTTGTTGTCATGGCAACAGTCTGCAATATACTCATATGAACGAAAACGAAATCCCGGGTGTGTGGCTAATCTTCACTGTGAATGCCAGGAGCTTAAACCCAAAGTTGAAACAAATAGTTCACTTTTTAGTTCTTCACTTTTTCTTCAGGTGTAGGTACTGTTAATACCGTACTGCGGGCGCTGTCATGGCTGCCACGAGTTTAAGTCGCTCGCTAGTTTTCGTAAGTTTTATCTTCTACGTCCTGCAATTTGCGTTTTTATTTAGTTCTTTTATGGAGCATTCAATTAGTCCGAAGCACCGGATTATAATTTTTAGAAGACATACGATCTGTGGCCTCGAAATCGAATGGAAGGCCACGGCTGACCTTGGCGGATGCTGGTACCCATAGAATCAAAACAGCAAATTTATGTCGATTTTGTGGCAAGACTGCGTTTTCGATTCAAAAAGGACTTCTGCAAGACCTAAAGAAAAATTCAAGCTTGAATTCGAACGACATGATATCGACATTGAAGAGGACAGCGATTTCATTCATCTCCGCCGGTCTAATGCTTGCCTGACGTACGTGAGGTATTTTTATCGCCTGAGACGGTCAATCGGCAAATGCACATTAAAAGGTAAGTTGCCTATATTTTTGAGTCCAAGATTCAATGTCCACACATTCGTAGTCCTGAGATATTTTCAAGAAATGCCGGCCAAACTAGGTCAGTTTTCTGGCACACCAGTCATTAATATGAAGCTTATCGTTGGATTCAGCGAGTGACAACAATGGGGTAACAGGCCTACGCAACTCCTATCCGCGTGTAATAGCCGCTTTAGGAAGTTTTGCTCGAACTAGTATATCTCCAAGGATCTGCCCCTTTTGTATGGTACGATCTGGGGATCTTTGAATATTTCGCTAAGCAAAAATCCTGTGGTTTTGGAAGGACATAGGTCATACGTCAGGTTGGCTTCCGCTGCAATCAGCGTGAAATTTGTAGAGTTTGACACCTCTGTTTTTGCCAGGTTTCTTCTCTCTCGGCTCGTTTGTATTGCCAGATATGTTTTAAGCTCTCTAAATGTTAGCTCTGGAAGAACAAATATTCCGTGAACATGTTAGCTACTTGCATTTTACGTGTTACTACGCCGAGCCTGGCTGTTGAATTAAACTTATACTGTTTGTTATCACGCAAACTAAACGAAATTAAGTTGCAGCTCTTCAAGATGTATTTACTGTTACTTTTTCGTTTATATTTACTACAGACTGTTGAACAAGCAGCTTCGCCAGCTACCAAGAAAATGAAGCCTGAGGGAAAATGGAAGCTATTATCATATTAGTGTCAATAAACAACGCTTTTGTGAACAGAATATTTGTTGTCTACCTTCGCTGTGTCATTTTACTCGCGGAACAAATATCACACGGTGTGGAAATTAAATTCGCAGTAACTTTGGACGAAGACAGTTTTCTTCCATACATTTCTGTTTTTATTCCATAATCCCATAACCTTTTATGAAGCAAACCTAAATTTAATTCAATGACGCTGCATTGTGATGTTGTGAGTAGCCCCTTTCATCGCAGCGCCTCGTCGACCGGCATATTGAATTATACACTGTTGCTACCAAATAACGTCACGTGAACGAAATCCTGTGCAACGATTGGTTTATGGTTTGTTTTGGTGAGGTTATCAAAAATGATGACGATCCCGGACTGTAAGGGTGTACAAGGGTTTACAAGGGATTGCAGGAGTATACGAGGGTATACAAGGGATTACAGGGGATTACATGGGTATACAAGGGAATACAAGGGATTACAGGGGATTTCAAGGGA
>JAHPZR010010013.1:10000-35576 GCA_019787425.1 Platygyra sinensis
ACTTGGCTGCGCCTCGTTGACTATCTACTCGTAGAAAACTCGGGCTTGTAGTCTAATTGTTATTTAACAATTAGTTTAAAAAATTGTTAAATAACAATTAGTTTTGGAGGAGACTGGGGAGAGAGTCAAAATGGACGGCAGCAGGTTGGAGTAGTCTGCCGTTTTAACTCTCCGTTGTAACGTAATGGCTGAAAAATCAGACGAAAAGTGATGGAACACCGCTACACACCTATATTGGAGGAAAGTGAGGTGAAACGTTAAGCAGCGGCAGTTCACCCGAAATACCGCCAAATTAATCTGCAAAGACCGCAGAGCTCTCGAAGGCCGAACTTGCCGATTTGACAAGCATCTGGATGGCACTTAACAAAATACAAAGAAACACCGACGAGCTGCTTAAAGAACACCGAGCACTTCGCAATCATTATGAAGAACTCGAGAAGTCTCTAGAGTTTCACATCAGCAAAGTAGAGAGCTTGGAGACGGTGTGCTCAAACAAGAAGTTAGTTCGCTCAAAGAAATGTTACGCAACGCAGATGAGGAAATCGCAGACCTGAATGACGACCTAAATGGAGCCATTAAGGACCTCAGCACAGCAATAAACCAAATAGATGACTTAGAGCAATACACTCGAAAGCATTATCTTGAAATGCATGGCATCTCCGAGACGCCCGAAGAAAATATCCTCGAAAAGATCATCAAGCTTGGGAAAATTCTCAACTTTCACATCTCCAACAATGACATTGATATTTGCCACAGAATGGCTACACGGCGAACTAACGGCGACCCAAGACCAATTATTGTTCGCTTCAAATCTTACAGAGCCAAAAATGATCTTTACAGGGCCAGAAAGCACCTTAAGTCAGTAAGTTTAAACAACTATTTCTCTAATACAATGGTTGTTTACATCAATGAAAACCTCACTAGCTACAGGCGCGGCCTGTTTGCCAAGGTTAGAAAGTTTAGAAAAGACAGTGGCATAGTGCCTGGACCATCGATAGCAAAATTTTTGTTAGAAGGTCCCAAAGTGATCAAATAAAAAGAATTTATGAAGTCGAGGATCTAAAAACTATCCGTTAAATCGCTGCCCACAGTGTTTTGGGGTTTTTTTTCCTCCCCCGAATATTAATCTATTCTATGTATTCCCCTTTAATACCTCGCCTCCCTTTTGCATCACTTATTTTTCTATCTTGGCGGAAAGTTTGTAGGAGGGTGTTATGTTTTTTTTTTCATAATATGTTCTTCTTATACATTTGTATATGCTCCCTTCTATACGATAAGCTGCCTCGCAACTTAATTAGTGTTTCTTTCATGTTAGGTGTTATCGTTTGTAGCGTCATTGTTCTTTTTCCTTGTTCTTTTTTCTTTCACCTTTCTCGACCATTTGAAAGTTATAATCAGCATACCTTAAATACAAAACATTCTCCCCAAGGAAAAACGCTATCGTAACGTGGCAGGGTGTGGTTCACGTAAATCTTGATTAGGAGGAACTTCAAAACACTCACGAGTATATCGCCTTAAACGCAATTTCCTTTAATGCAAGAGGCCTCAACAAATCAATCAAAAGGAGAAAGCTCTTCCGCTGGCTTCATCTCAGAAAATTTGATGTAATTTTTTTGCAAGAGACGTACAGTGATGTTAGCTTGGAGTATTTTTGGCGAGCAGAATGGGGCGGCGACATCTTTTTTGCCCACGGCTCAAAACACAGAAGAGGTGTTATGATACTCTTTAGACCTTCTTTATGCAAAGAGGTTTTAATGTTTCTGCAGACAAAAATGGCAGATTTCTTATCGTGAACGCTTCCATTGACGATGATGAATTTTGCTTTGTTAATATTTACGCTCCAAACGACCGGCAAAACCAGCAAATTACTTTCTATGAAAAGATGATCAATTCCATTCGTTGCCGCCAAACCGTAAAACATTTTAATTGGTGAAGACTTCAACTGCCCGTTGTCAGCTTTAGATAAATTCGGTGGCAAAGACGTTCAAGCCAAAAATGCTGTAATTCGATCTATCGTGGAGCTTTGTAACAACTTTAGTCTGGTTGATTCTTGGCGGGAACAACACCCGCATGAAACACGACTTTACCTGGAGAAACAGCTCAAGGAAAATCAAATGTAGACTGGATTTTTGGCTTATCTCTAAACGATTATTAAGTCGGGTCATGAAAACCGACATTTGCGCTTACTATGACTCTGATCATTCCCCCGTCACCATTTCTATTATGCCAGAGGGCAAACATGAAACAAGAGGCCGGTCCAGGCTATTGGAAACTAAATAGTTCTCTTTTGGAAAGAGAAGAATTTACTACGAAAATGAGTTTTATTATTAAACATTCCGCTGGAAAACACAAGGATATTGCAGACAAAAGACTCTGTTGGGAAATGTTAAAATTGGAGATTCGGATGTTTGCAATTCGTTTCGCTAAGACGAAAGCCAAAGCAGATAGAAACATTGAATTAGACCTCCATCAAAAGTTAGAGGAAATAAACTTGCGTATTGATGTGACCCCTGAAAATTATCCTCTTGCAAACGAGGCCAGGATACTAAAACTTGAACTCGACTGATGAAATTGCCGTGCGGAAAACCAGAGGCGCCATTATTCTTGGTTTTCACGTGACGTCAGAAAAAAACCAAAATTAAAATCTTTTTAGTTTTTACCTTTATCAGGCAAAAGTCATCTTTAAACATATATCTCTGTTGGCCTGTCTTCAGCTCGGCAGACCTCTTTGTTTTGAAAATAGAACACGGTTTTTCACAATGCGTGACATCGGTATTGTTTCTTGGTAACATGTTACATGCACGAAAATATCGATTCGCCTTATGTTTTCGAGTTCTGAGTAACCAATAGACCCTATGAAAAAATGGCTGCCTTTATATTATTCTTTTGTTCGTATTTAAATTAGCCAGACTAGCCTCGTTTTTGAGACAAAAATTGTAAAGAATTTGTTATCCCGAACGAGGTTAGTCAGGCTATTTTGAATACGAACAAAAGAATAATTTTAAGGCAGCCATTTTTGCATTGGGTCTATATGTTGAGAGAAATGGCTAACCGAATGTTTTCAAGTTTAACAGGGAGAATAAACGTTTCAAAAGAGCCAAAGTAAACTCCAGATGTTTCCACTGGTTTCCGGCCGCCATGTTGGAGTCCCTCAGATGGGCTCCAACATGGCGTCTCCATTCGTCTCCATACTAAACACTATAATTTTCAGTGATATCTTTTGTCGAATAACTCGAGTTCGGAATATCGCCCATCCCCGAAACTTTGGCACGTTGTTTATTTATTACTCCTCTACGATCTGGCAATTTCTTGACTCAATTTATTGAATGGTAAGCGATGTTATTTTTCACTTGCGTGATAATCAAGCTTACTTGCGTGACGTGAAAACCACGAATTAGGAGTAGAGCTAGATGATACGAGCTAGGTGAGAAATGTAATAAATACTTTTTTAACTTAGAAAAAAGAAGTTATGAAAAACGACACATATCAAAATTAAAGACCTCTGAGGGTATCAAAGCAGAGGATCCTAAAGTTATACTAGATGCCATGAAAAACTTCTATAATCAGCTTTACTCCTCTCAAAACCAACCATCTACCACATCCATGCTCCTCAACCTTTCTTGAGCACGAATCTTTACTTGCGAAACTCGCCAATGAAAAACAAAGCCTCTGTGAGGGTCCGATTACTGCAGAAGAATGCCTCGCGGCACTTAAAACCTTTCAACATAATAAAACTTCGGGCACCGATGGCCTATCCGCTGAGTTTTATCTTCGCTTTTGGAACGATATTTCTGGCCCTTTGATCGACAGGCTCAATTACAGTGTCTTTGTCGGTGAACTTTCCATCTCTCAGAGGCAGGGAATCATCCCTTTGATCCCAAAGAAGAATAAAGACCCTTTACTGCTTAAAAACTGGCGCCCTATCACTCTTTTAAATGTAGATTATGAACTAGCAACCAAATGTATCGCAAGGCGTTTAGAGAAGGTTCTTCCTCATTTGATAGAGCGGGATCAGACAGGATACATCAAACGTAGATACATCGGTGAAAATATCCGCGCAATTTCAGATATAATTGAACAACATGAAAATAAAGAGGGTATGATACTTTTTTTAGACTTTGAAAAGGCCTTTGACTCCTTAGAATGGGAATACCTATTCAAGGTGCTCGACTTCGTGAATTTTGGCTCGAGTTTCCTTAACTGGATCCATACTTTTTACAAGAACATCTCCAGCTGTGTCATTAACAATGGTTACTCCTCAGAATATTTTGCTTTACAAAGAGGAGTAAGACAGGGATGCCCTCTTTCAGGACTGCTCTTCGTTCTTGCGGTAAAACCACTCGCTCATCAGGTTAGAATCTCTGAATCTATCAAAGACCTTGAAAATGGGAACAAGATTACTAAACTTAGCCTGTATGCTGATGACACCACCGCTTTTATCCGCGATGATTTATCTGCGTCATCCTTGTTTTATCTCCTCTATCAATTCGGTGAACTCTCCGGCTTGAAAATAAATAAGTCAAAAACCGAGGTTCTGTGGCTAGGTGCGTGGAAGTGTCGATTAGGCAAAGACGAGCCTTTCGGTATTTCGTGGCCAAAGCAGTATGTCACTGCGCTTGGAATCGCGTTTCCTTATAATGTGCGCGTTGGGAATAAGATAGATTTCGATGAGCGCCTTGCCAAACTTAAAAAAGTTCTAAATATTTGATCAAGTAGACACTTAACGATCCTAGGCAGAATTACCATCATCAAAAACTTAGCTCTCGCCAAACTTGTTTATAGCTGTTCCGTATTAAATGTTCCCGTCGATTTTGTACAAGAAGTCAACAGAAATATTTTATCTTTCGTTTAGAACTTCAAACCAGACGAAGTTAGACGAAAAACCATGGTTGGACCAATTTGCAAAGGTGATCTAAGTATGGTGAATTTTTCAGACGAGGTCAAATCGGTCAATATCGCCTGGGTAAATCGCTGTTGCAAAGCGCCTGACAGTCACTGGTGCGCCCTTCTTGATTTCATGTTGCACAAAGTCGGAAGAGCTTTCCTATTCCAATGTAATTACGATCTAAAACTGCTGGAGCTCAAAAATCCACCTACTTTTTACAAAAATGTTTTAGCGGTTTGGCAAGAACTTAACTCCAGAGATCCTATCGATGCAAAAGAAATCCAACAAGAAATTTTATGGAACAACCGCTTTATTATGATAAGTGGAAAGTCCATTTATCATAAAACCTGGGTTAACAGAGGCATTTTGAAAGTATGTGACCTACTTGACGCCCAGGGTCAGTTCCTTTGTTTCGAAGACTGTAAGTGCAAATTTGGAGTTCGCTTTTCTCGATTATGCTGGTGTTCTTGCTGCATTTCCTAAACTTTGGAAGAGCAAAATCCTAGGTATTATATATTAGCCCGATGGGTTGTGAAGACTACAAGTCTCTTGCCGACAGCGACATCATTCCCTCCAGTAAAAAAGTTCGTTTTATACTCGCAGAACAGTCTTTTTCTCCTCCCATTGTTGAAATCAGTTTACGTAAACAAGTGCCAAATGTCAAGGACGTCTACGAAGTGGAGAAGGTTTCAGTTTAAAATCATACATAACATCATACCAACCGATCTCTCTCTCTTTATAAAATGAACATCTGAAAGAATCACCGCAATCAGCTGGCAATGCGAGCACTGCCTCCTCCAAAATGAAACTCTTGTTCATATGTTTCTTGAATGCTCTGTAGTGCGGGGAACACTTTTGGAAAGACGTTACAACATGGTGGAATATCAAGCGTTCAGACAATATTAATCCTAGTTACACTGAAATCCTTTACGGCTACAAACCTGAATCTAAGAGCTTTTACGCATTAAATCATTATCTTCTGATTGCTAAATGTCATTTATTCCGCACTAGAAATCAGCCAGAGTCTCCGAGCTTAAAGGTCTTTCTTGCCTTACTGGAAAATAAAATTGAATGTGAAAGACAAATGGCGATTAAAAACTCAAACTGCAGAAAGTACGAAGCTAAGTGGACCACTCTCTGCATTTGCGATTCGTAAAGTATTTTTCCTTTTCTATTTTCTTTACAACTGTCTATTGCCAACCCTATTTTCATGTTCCAATAATGAAAGTGAAAGTGTTATATTTCTTTTTTCTATTTTTGTTTCTTCGAACTTTTCCTATATGTTTTTTTTTTGCGTAGTGTATCTTTAAGTTTTAACAATATAATGTAACTGCAATTTAAAAAAGTAGTATCAGAATAGTTGTAGTGTAAGTAGCTGTATTGTTAGTGTAAGTAACTGTGTTAGCATTGTAAATAATGTAAGTAGCTGTAGTGTCTTGTTCAATAAAATGCGCATTGTTTAAAAAAAAATTAACAATTAGTTTTAAAAGACTCACTCCAGCCATTGTAAAATACTTTCCATCCTCTCTGGGCTACTTTTTACTCTTTGCCGAGTAGTGTAGAAGATGTCGAAATTTTCTGATTTTTTTTTAATGTGATGGATTAGAGATAGAGATAATAGTAGTTTGTCATGTGAATACTTTAAACTGCAACTGATAAATTCAATAATCCATTAGCTTCAGTTTCATGTAACTTTGACAATGGTTTGTGCACCGGATGGAGTCAATCTACTTCGGATGTATTTGATTGGACACTTAACTCTGGACCCACAGGGTCGTCGTCCACGGGACCATCGTCAGATCTTAGTGGAACAGGTCAGTTGCCTTTGATTTGTTCTTCAGTGTTAATGCAGATTCCTGATAGCCGTGATTGGTATAGGTAATCATACGGTTTCGAGTTCAATTTGGAATTAATTTGCACGAGTGAGTTTTTCGAAAAGCTGAAATTGCGCGAGCCGCTTCGAAAAGTGCAATTTCAGCTTTTTGAAAAACTCACTCGCGCGGAAAAAGTGCCGGAATATGTTTCTTGAAGCCATTTTTTTCGCATTTGAGAAAACGTTTTTCAGAGTTTCCGTACAAAATTTTTGTCATTGCTTTATACGAGATCATATGAATTTCTCATTGTCTGTCTATAAATTCATAATCCAGAATTACGATGTGTAATTTGCACTGGTGTTACACTTGGACTGCACTGCTCTCAGCCAATCAGAATCGAGTGATTTTTTCATGTGTATTATTATTGTGAAAATAATTGTTAGACTCCTAGAAAATAACACGAAGAATTCAAAATTAAATACGAGCCCGAATTGGTTTCGTATTTCGTGCTCGTGTTTCTATTTGACAATTAGATTATGAGTTCGAGATTTCTATGAGGTGATAGTTATTTTAGAAGAATTCTTACTTAAATTTTCTTGAACTACTTCCAATTTTCGCTCTAGAGCAATCGCGCGGACTGAATTGTCGTTTGGAATTTCCTGTTCTGTACGTGCCCTGTTCAATTTTTCAACCTTTTCTAATTTTCAAAGTCAAGAAACCGTAAATGTCCCTCAGTTTAGTCTTCTCAGAAATTTAAATTATCCATTTGTTCTTCCGTAACTTATCAACGTAGCAAAAACGTCGCCCAAAAGACGACCTCCGACCTTCTGCATTCTAATGACCGATAGTATACGAGTAGCTTAACGAATCAGATCGTAGTATTTGCAATAGTAAATTGGTAGAATTCTACAAACAAGCAATTACATTTTTATTATGTGAGATTTCTATCGAGAGATAGTTGCCCAAGTCAACTATCACGCATAGAATTCAAGGAGGACTCCTTCATATGCGCGCCAGTTTCCATAAAGCGCCAACAAAACTGTTTATCAGAAGAAAGCTAGTTTACGATAATATGTAGATTTAGGTCACCCTAAAAGCGGAGCTCCTGTAACCCGATTAGGTTAACCCAGGATAAGGTTGAATTTTGATTTGACTTTTGTAACTTTGCGGTGGCGTTTTCTGTATATTGTTTGGCTTTCTATTTTGAGTTTAATAAGCACAAAGCCGATACACAAAGCAAACGCTGTAAACAAAAAGCATTTGCAGGGGAGAAACAGTTATTTGGTTTACTTTTTACTTTTAAACCTCGCTCTGTTTTCAACAAATTAACCTTTTATGAGCCCGCAGTCCAATCGAAAACCAGCACTTAGTCAGCGGTGAACTTTAATAAAACTTAAGATCTCTATGAGCTATAGACTTTAGCCCGCGATATGTTCACGTGATACTGGTCAGCGTATAACTTAATTTGACAGGTGTCAATTGATCACAACACAATGCCATATCAAAAAAGTACACTGTACACCAAGGCGACGTCTCTGTCAACCTAATACTTTGGACTTTGGCCGCCATCTTCCGTGACTCCACTGTCGCGCCGAACACTTTCTCGTCCCCAGAGCCCACGATCCTTCTGGCCTGTGGCAGGGATCGAGAGCTCTGGCCGGACCCGATTTTTTGAGCATGCGCAGAGAATTCGTTACGCATTCTCAACCAATCAGATTTGCTAGATTTGACGGGAAGTCCGTAAATTGCGGACTTCCGGCTTTGGACCAAACCAGAGCTCTCGATCCCTGCCATAGGCCAGAGGGATCGTGCATGGGCTCTGGGAACGAGAATGCGCCGAACCCTAGCCGCCGTCGTCGTCGTCGTGCGTACGCGTCGACGAGAAATACCGCTGGCCACGATAACATGAGAAGATCAATTCATGGGTTTCCTTTATTTCCCTATATGGGTATGGGCTCCTCTTGGCGGTCTTTCGGGCCGCCGGAGCTCCGCTAAAAATAAAACTTAAGCGAGGTTTCTTTTAGGAAGTACCAAGAGCCGGTAAAGCGTGAAATGACCGAGTATTGATCTATTGAGTTTATCGCCACACGAGCAAAATGGCTGCACAGTCTTATTCACAAAGAATCAATCAACAAAAGTGTGTCGGACCTTTTTTGATACTCTGATTGGTTGACTAGACATCCGCATCTCAAGTAGGAGTAGCTTAAAATATGCTAGACTTGCTGCGTAAATGTTATCCTGCGAGCAGAGTTTCCTTCGATGAAGACTCTGCTCGCAGGTTACATAAATGTACGCCAAGGAAAACATGTTAAAAATACAAAATTTCCGACACATTCTCGTTTGTCATTATCTCAGGAAAGTTCGGGAAAAAATTTCGCGAATATCCGTCAAATCTGCATATCCTACAACATATAAATTCACTCAAAGTGTATTTATTGGTCCCAAAATCAAACGCGAGATTTTAACTCTTAAAGGTTGGTAAACAACGCGCTCCACGCCTGGAGATTATCTTGCCCTATGAAAACGGACTCCAATGGAACAACAGCACCTCCTAGCGTCAACACGTTTGCTATTTCGCTGTCGCATTGAAAATTTCCTCTGGCTTTTTGTCCATTAAAGCCATTATCACACCTTCCTTTATTTCAAAGTAGGGTTTTTTTTTTTCTAAATAACGCGGCCGTTTTTTTTTTTTTGACATTTGAAATATATTTTTTCGTAAACTAAAGATAAATTGACTTAAATTTCGTCAAAATAGAAAGCACGGCCTTTTTGTGCCCTTGAAAATGGGAAGTAACCTTAATCCAAGCAAACGACATCTTGATCTTTGTTTTCACAGGAAAGTATATATACACAGAAGCTAGCAGTCCGCGGTCGACAGGTGATAATGCTAAACTCCAGCTTGTACTACCAAGAGGTAGCTCATCGTCATGCCTGGTGTTCTTCTATCACATGTATGGATCCTCGATGGGAACTCTGAACGTATTCAATGGAAATACCTTAATATTTACTGCGTCAGGAAATCATGGAGACAATTGGAGAAAAGTAACAAGGACAGTAAACTCGAACTACGTTGTAAGTATTCCCAAATTGTTTGGTCCTGAATTTCTGCATTCCGCAGTATTTTTGTCGTCGTCAAAATATTTGAAAGATGGTTAGACATGTGCATGTGTGAATTTATGTGGACGGCGTACACCTTATGCATACGTACATATATGTGCCTTTGTATTCTTAGTCATGTCCTTTGCTCAAAGTGATTCACACAGTTTGACATACGTGTACCTTGATGGGCTGTTTTCCATTCGTATCAGTGGCGGATCCAGACTTTGAGCTAAGGAGGGGGCCCAGTTCTATTTTACTTGCCCCGCCGTCTTTTCTTCCTTCAGTCATTTCTTCCTTTTTCACCCAAAATAAAGTGGGGGGGGGGGGGGGGACGGCCCTTCCGGGCCCCTCCCCTAGATCCACCATTGCGTATATATTTTCGATCGCGTTTGTGTACAATCGTATATGATTGTTTTCAATAGCCAGTGAAAGAACCTGACGACTACAGCAACTCCAGTTTATAGAATAATCTACTGCCTCTCTCTTTTCATCTTTTTGAAAAGAATTGATTTGTAGAGGCCTGTGACTTTTAAACTTTATACTTGTTTGTTTCCTAGCTGATATTCGAAGGAATAATAGGATCGTCATTCAGAGGTGACATCGCCATAGATAACGTAACAGTTAGTGAAGGAAGTTGTTCAGGTAAGACAGCGTGAGAACAATCGTCATTTGATGTCCGTTGCCTGCAAGACCAACCCTGTATGAAAATCGTACTGATCAAAATAAAAACGTATAGAAAGGTTTCTCGCTTGAGTTTCAAGGCTGATTCAAATTTTCGTTGATATTGTGTTACAGTAAAAACCCGCGTGTAAGAACCTACTTTTTTAGAGTTTGGCAAAACAGGTTCTTATATTTTGGGGTACTTACTGGCATTTTAGGCTAAGTAGGTTCTTAATTAGGTTCTTAATTTTTACGGAGTAGAAAATAGTATAATATATGGTTTGTTCTTCATTATAAACTGTTATTTTATAGAAATAGATGTTTATAATCAAGAACAAACCAGTTTCAAAAAAATAAAACCAGTTTAAAAAAACAGTTCACATTTAACATACATTGTGCATTTTTAGTTTCACTGTGCAATTTTTTGATCTCTAAAGACAACCTTTTTGGTAAAATATTATAAATAAAATAGTTTAACCCCACATATAAGAACCTGTTGGAATTTTTTTGGCTAAACAGGTTCTTATATTTTGGGGTATTAAAGTAGCAAATTTCTGCCAGGAGGTTCTTATTTTTCTAGGTTCTTACACGCGGGTTTTTACTGTATTTCTTCCAATTTTACAAGCTCGCGCCACGTTGCCAACAACTGAAGTGGTTAGATTTGATTTCTTCTAGCTTCGGCATCAAAAATCTCTGACATTAATTATATTCTGATATATATTTAATCATCCCAGTTCTCAGTTTACTTAGATTAGAATATTGTTGTTTGATAATTATTGATACGCATGGTTTCGATTAGCAAATCCTAGGAGGTCTCTACGATATGAAAGTTCATCTGCGTATATAAAATATCATTTCTGTGATGTGCCACATACACTATAAAAATAAGATAAAGTATTTGAAGTAACCCCAAACATGTGTTTATGAGTGTAGTTGATTTTACGTGTACGAACGTTTTGCAACACCAACCTGCCATTTACATTACTGTGGAAATGAAAGAGGTGAGAATACAAAAGCAGACAAGACGGTTAGCAAACAGACAACTTGTTAAAACTGTAAATAATAAGGACCTCACAGGCATACTCCATATAAAGATAGTTTTCCGATGTAAATGTGCTCGATGCCGTGAAGCACAAGGTACAGCTACTTGTAATTTACAGCCTTATTTGTTTATCTCCGTAGCGAGTTATTCGACGACCAGTATCCCAAGTACAACAGTTATATCACCCACGCCAGGTATTATCACCCTGTTATCAATTCGGTTTTGTTGTCCAGCACAGACACTTCTAGATCTCAAAAGGATCGATAGATTTATAACTTAAGTGTACCCAGCCTCCGCTACCCTCCACACCTCCACACCCTCGCCAATTTCTTTTTTGACTTAAATGAAAATACTTGTTATTTGAAGCATCTCTGATAAAAAGTTTCGAATCTTCTTGAATTTTCGATTTTCTATGTCATTTCAAAGCCACACTTGAATTTTTACCTAACCCCGTTCTAGGGCTCTAAGGCAACGAGGATGACTGATAACGCCTACCCAGGAACCACATACGTTATGGTCACAGTCACTTTCTCGAGACGGTGGAACAAAACGCTAATTGTTCTAACATATACCGGCATTGGGAATAAAGGGTGAAAATCTTAATTGTCTCCGAGACTATTTCTTCTCGGTAACTGGAGTCAGGGTTAACGGTTTCGACTTAAAAGACTACGAGGTAGTTAAAATAATTCCATATTTCTCTATATCTTCATGATAATAAAAATTATGTTTTTCTTCTTTTCCCATTTCGCTAGCATTGCTATCCCAAACAGCGTCGGCGTCAACCACTCCAGGGTCTCCAGGTAAGACTTGGTTATTTGGGTTATTCTAAATGCACTAAACAGCACAAGCAGAACGCAAAATATTTCATTTTTACGTTATTGCGATCTAACTGCAACTGACTTTGGATTTCTTTATCAAAAGTATTCGCAGATTTGACAATGGGGCTTACAACAAATTACACCTTTTACATACTAAATTTAATCATTACACGTACATTCGAACCTGTATATAACGACCCTGTATTAATTGGCCACTCTCTTTTTTAAGTGGCCAGTTTTCAAAGTCCAAATTTTTCGCTGATACAAACGCTATATTGTCACCTGCATTCGACGGACATCTGTAGTAAGCGGCCGTGGCCACCCTGTCGCAGTTTTATGTTTGTCTTTCGTTATTTTCACATGCATTAAAGTGCCTATGAAGTAAAAAATGATTGCTGCTTATTTGAAAGGCCTTTCAAAATATAGAAGAATGGTGTTTTTCTTTTTAGAATATCTTTTTTTCGTTTTAGAGATATTTACGTTTTTGTGAGTAAAGTGACGACGTCATAAGTGGTTTCACTAAAACAGTACAACACCCAATCAAGAATATCTCTAGAAATATTAAAGCGATGTTCTTCAAATTTGGCATCAGGACTGTACATCACAAAAGAAGCAAAATGGAAACCTGTGGTACAGTTGCCATGACAACAGTCATGTCGCTGGTCTTGTTTTAATTAAGACTAAAATTCTTAGATGTTATCTCAAACAAGCATCATCCACTCACAACAATGTAATAGGGAGAGTTAAGACAATACGGGAACCATTTGTGTGCCTAGCTAGACCCTCTGTCCCACTTTAAAAGATTGCAAATGGGGATATTTGGTTTTTCACAGAAACAGACTGGAGCCGAGAGTGTTGCCATGGTAACAACATAGTAGTCGTCATTCTGTTTCTTTTGGGATGTACGCTTCTGGTGCCAAGTTTGAAGAACACTGCTCCAATATTTCTGGAGATATTCTTGATTGAGTGTTGTACTGTTTTAGTGGAACCACCCATGACATCATCACTTTCCTCATTTGCATAATACAAAAACGTAAATATCTCTAAAAAGAAAAAAGATATTCCCAAAAGGAAAACGCCATTCTTCTTTACTTTGAAAAGCCTTTCAAATAAGCAGCAATTAGATTTTACTTCATAGGCACTTTAAGCGGCCAGCCTGTAGGTAACAACTAAGAAATAGAACGTAACATCTATGAAATGCCGGAATGAGGTGATTTTATCGTGAACTGTAAGTCATAGAAATACAGTAAAGCATACCGCAGAAGAGAAGATGACAATTTATTGCACAGTACTTTTAATTAAATTTGCACGATGTTACGTCCATAATACCTTTAATTCACAAGTTGACACCGAACCTTGTTTTAAGTATTCATCGCTTGAGTGTTGATTGTCTTATTGTTTCCTTACATGAAGTGTCATAGCATGATAAGCCATTAAAATATTGACATTAGACCACGCTCAGTGAGTATTTTTTAGTGATCCTATATTTAAGCGGCCAGCTGTATTAAGCGACCAGCTCCCCCAGTCTCGAGCCGGATGGCCATT
This sequence comes from Platygyra sinensis, assembly GCA_019787425.1. Lineage (NCBI taxonomy): Eukaryota > Metazoa > Cnidaria > Anthozoa > Scleractinia > Merulinidae > Platygyra > Platygyra sinensis. The sequence continues at coordinate 23,864 of JAHPZR010010013.1, forward strand.
AGATATAGGTTCAACTGTATAATACATCATAGTTTATATCAATATATTATAAGAATTTCGAGGCTGACATTTGCGAAGTTTTTTAATATTTTAAGAATTGACTCGAGGATTAGATGTTGAAAGGAATTTAACTTTGTGTGTTGAAAATTTACAAAACAATTATATGATTAACTGATACACGGTGTAAATTCTTTCCAAAATTGATCGATACGCACTCGACCCAAACACTTAGAACTCTGACCCACTCGACGGACTAACCATAAGATTGCCTCTATTTTCAGGCTCCTGTTCTTATAGTTTAACTGGTTTGAGAGGAAACTTCACCAGTCCAAACTATCCATACGACTACCCCCTGAGCGTGACTTGCAACTGGACAATTTCTGTGACGCCTGGTTACTTCATTTATCTGCACTTTGAACATTTTCATCTTGAGCATGCTTATGGCGCTAGTGAATGTCCGTACGACTTCGTGGAAATTTTCGATGGAAGCTCTTCGTCCAGCCCCTTAATAGCCAAACGCTGTGATTATCAAGATTCTTGGTGTGTTTATAGTACCAGCCACGTCCTCCACGTTAACTTCGTATCGGATTTCATAATAGCCCAGTCTGGTTTTAGCGCCTATTATGAACGTGTTCATACGACATACCCAACGTGTTTGCATCTCAATTCGAGTAAGTGAATGACTGTTTTTAATAAGTCATATATTTTAATGTCTTCGATTATGACTATATGCAGCTTCAGTAGAAATCGCTTAATGATGTACTTAAAGTGATCCGTCCTGTTAACATTGGCTGACAACTCAATTTTTTCAATTTAACTAGAAAACCATGCAACACAAATAACGTGAAAATTGATGCAAATACATATAGACTAGTGCATGCTATTTGAAAAGAAACGTCGACTTAATGTATTGCTTTTTTAATTTCGTAATGACCTCTATAGAAATGATTGTTTCTTTCTTCTTTTCCAAAGCCCTCCATTCTCGAACAGGCACATCCACTCCTGGTGAGTATTCTTTTGATTGTCGTAATAAAATAAATTCAAATTGTATTTTCCACTCTACATGTACGGCCGGGGAAGCACTTATCGTTTTTTTTTATATAAGTTAGATAAGCATTTTGGAGGACTTGATCATGGCCAATTTTACGCGCTGTGTTATTACAGTTCTAAACGTCTAACCCTATTCCACTGGGTAACATTCAGTTCAGTGTCTTAATTTGGCTAACTGCAACTAACGAGGCTCCTCGCACTGTACCCCTCAGTGTATCTCCAAAAAATCAAAAATGACGAGACATAATTATCGTATATAATCAATCTGATTATACCTGACTACTTTTTCTTTACTTTGTGATTAACTGAATTTTATATTGCCTGATTGCCGCTGTTTTGTCTTGTTTGTTTCGTGGGTGGGCGTCAACGTGATGAACAAACTTTATTTTGCCACCTCGGTTATTGACTTAAGTAAGTGACAAATATGTAGAAAGGTTTAAGTTTTCGTAAACTGTTAACTGACTGTTAAATTTCTTCTTTGTTCTTTATTCAAGCATATTTTCAAGCTACTAGTTCCATTCCTGGTAAGTGGTCCCATTTCAAAGTGATCCGTTTAGTGATCAGAGCAAGTAGTGACTGACTGAATGAAAGACTTCATTTCAGTGTCGATGGTCTTTAGTTTTCTTTTTTTTTTTTTTTTTAAAAAAAACTAATTTGGGACACTATTCACGTAGATTTTTGTAAAGGCTATTTCCATTTAAAATGACTTTTATGTTATATATTTGTCTTTGTCATAACCCAAAACAAAATACTTCTACGAAAAAAAGCAAACCTATGTAAGAGAACATAAACAAAAACAGTATACTTGTTGTTGTTCTTTGTGCCACTGTTATATCTATCTATGAGTAGCTTAGACATTGTATTTCAAAAGACTTTTCTTGTACTTCTATCTATCTATCTATCTATCTATCTATCTATCTATCTATCTATCTACCTACCTATCTATCTATCTATCTATCTATCTATCTATCTATCTATCTATCTATCTATCTATCTATCTATCTATCTATCTATCTATCTATCTATATCTCTTCGTGCCATAAGGCACATAAGGCTTTGACATTCTCTTTCCATCCACTTCGGTTTGCTGCTAAAGCTCTGACAGTCGTCCATGATTGCCACCCAGCTACTCGTCTTGCGTCTTCAACCATTCTCCTCCATGTTGTTTTTGGTCGGCCTGGTCTCCTCCTCCCCTCTGGCCTCCACTCCAATGCTGTAACACAGTGCTCCTCTCTGTTCTTCATCATTATATGCCCGATCCAATTCCATGTTCGGCGTCTGATCTCATCACTTGCTCTGTTCACTCCTGTAGTCTCCTGGATTTGTTGGTGTGAGATGGTCCGTCGCCATCTTATTCTCAGTATGCGTTTCATGCATTTGTACTGGAAAGCGTCCAGCTTCTTTGCTTCTGTTTTCGTGAGTTTCCAAGCTTCGCAGCCATACATCAAAACTGCTCTGACAATTGTTTTGAACAATTGAACTTTCGTCTTCCTGCTAATTTCGCTACTGCCCCAAATTCTTCGCAATCTGTAGAAAGTTTGTCTGGCTTTGCTTAGTCTCTGTTGTATGTCTTTGGTTGCCCCCCCTTCTTTGTCCAACAGTGCACCTAGGTACAAAAACTCTTCCACGTCAGCTACCTGCTCATCGTTTACTTTTATTCTTTGGTCGTTTTTGGCATTTATTCGCATAACTTTTGACTTCTTCGCGTTGATCTTAAGTCCTACACTGGCAGCTTCATCGACAAGCCTACTGGTCTTATCTTCTATGCCAACATATATAGATGACAATAAGGCAATGTCGTCTGCGAAGTCAAGATCTTCTAAGACCGAGGTGAACTTCCATCGTATGCCAGTTCTCCTACCCTCTGTAGTTCTGTTCATGACCCAGACAATTGATAGTAAAAAAAGAAAACCTGACATGGTGCACCCTTGTTTTACTCCAGACTGTTCTTGAAACCATTCTGTTGTTTCACCTTCTTCCACAACTGCGCATTCAAAGTTGTTGTACATTACTTTTGTCAGACTGATGAGCTCTTCTGGAATTCCGTATATTGGCATGATGTTCCATAAACGTTCGCGATGTATAGAATCAAATGCTTTCTCAAAGTCTATGAAATGTGTGTACAGAGTTGAATTCCATTCATTGACTTGTTCCAGTATATTCCTGAGAGTAAAAATCTGATCGATGGTACTTCTGTTCTCTCGAAACCCTGTTTGCTCTTTCCTCAATATGTTGTCAACTCCTTTTTTAATTCTACTTATCAACACTCTGCCAAAGATCTTACTTATGACTGGTAAAAGTGTGATACCCCTCCAGTTTGTACACTCACGTAAGTTACCCTTCTTGGGTAACTTTACTATTAGTCCTTTGCTCCAGCTTTTTGGTGCTACACCCTCTTCCTTCACTTTGTTGAACAACTTTGTCAACTCCTTTGTTCTCTCTTCCAAATCTGTCTTTAGAAGCTCTACAACTACGCTATCATGACCAGCTACTTTCTCACTTTTCGTTGATTTTATAGCATTTTTCACCTCTGTTGGTTGGAATGCTCCGATGTCAAACTCTCTGGCATTTTGCCTTGTTTCAGTTTCATGTGGCTGGATAGGCCTTACAGGTGGTTCTTTGTTTAGTACTCTGTCAAAGTGCTCTTTCCAGATCTTCAGTCTTTCATTCCGCTCATTTGTTGGTTTTCCATTTTTATCATTGACTACTGTACTTGTTCTTTTCTTCTCACCTGTCAGAGTCTTCACTATACGATGTAGTTCCCCCGCTTTCCCGTTTTCTGCTGCTCTTTCAGCAATATTTGCCATCTCATTCATCCAATACCTCTTATCTTCACGAGCACTCCGTTTAACTTCCTGGTCTTTTCCCTTGTACTGTTCTTTTATTCTTCTCTTAAGGACGGTGCCTACTTTTGTTAGTGCGGACACGTTCTGCGCATCACGCAAGCCATGGTTTAAGCGCGCGCGCGCTGTGGTTGGCATTGACGCAATCAACTACGCCACTAAGCACACGACTAAAATTAAGGCAAAAATTTTCCTACGGTGACCAAATCAATTTTAATGAACCTGTACTTAAAACAGGGAGACCAGAATAGCAGCATATCGCTAGCCACTAACTGTTAACGTCTTCCAGGTGAAAATCTAGCTGTTATCTCTCGAAAATTACACTGAAATCCAACTGCAAACATGTACCTGCAGATGGCGTAGTGCGCGCGCAGACACGCAAATGTCTTACCCATTGGGGAGGTGACAGGAAAAAATGTAACGGGCACCGTAAAAGTTTTAAAAAAGATCAATAACTTTAAAAAACGCGTGGTTACCCCTACTTTTTTTGTTGCGAAATGGAAGCGGCAAGCCTATTCAACATGTGATTAGTTTCTGGTCGTGAGCAAAAGGTATTTAGACTGTATTTTAGCTGAACCAGAGGAAGGCTGTCAGAGACGTTAAAAGCGATTTTGCAACGATTTTGTCATTAATTAAAAACGTAACAAAAATGATTTTAATGTTACCATTTGCCATGTAGCTGTATGTAAAGGCGAATTCTAAGGAAATCTGTGAAGAAATATCGTTTCCCGCTTTTTTCAGAAAAATGCTGATGTCAGCATTTTTGTTGAGATTCAAGGCTAATTATCTCGAAAAAATGCGTGGCTACCCCTATTTTTCTTTGTGGATTCCAATAGCCCTTGCAAATATCTACTTTTTCCGCGTAGTCCTAACTTGGCGCAAAAACCTTTGTATTTAGTAGGCACCGTCCTGAACTCTTTCTGAACGTGTACTTTCTAACTTCAGTTTTAGTTGTCTCCTTTCCTCTACTTTCTTCCACGTCCCGCCGCGCAACCAAGGTTTGCTGGTTCTCTTAGCTATGCCTAGTACATCTTTAGCTGCACTAATATATATATTCTCCATCCTGTTGATCATGTGGTCGGCATTTACTTCTTCTTCCAACTCTGTCAGGGCTTGAAATTTGTTTCTGACCTCAATGTGGTATTTGACAAGCATCTCTTCATCTGCTACTTTCTGCGTATTCAACCTCGTTCGACCTTTCATTTACCTTGGGCTTCTTTTCAACTTCAGCTTGAGCCTAGTCTCCACTAGGTGGTGGTCGCTTCCCACATCTGCACCTCTCCTAACTACACTGTCCATAATTGAAGATCTATATTCCTTTGCAATCATTGTGTGGTCTATCTGGTTCTTAGTTCAGCCGTTTGGTGATGTCCATGTTGCTTTATGAATTCCTTTATGGGGGAAAATGGTTCCTGTGATGACTAAGCCATTCATCTCGCAGAACTCTCAGAGCCTGTCACCATTTTCGTTCCTGTCTCCTGTACCGTGTTGTCCCAGTACCTCTCTTTCTTCTGGTGTTCCTTTTCCCACTTTAGCATTTAGGTCTCCAGTAATAAGCAGGATGTCATTTCTGTTGCACTTCTGCACCGTACCCTCTAATTGTTCGTAAAAATCGTCTTTGCTCTCTATACTCGCATCATTGGTCGGGGAGTATGCATGTATCAATGTCAGTTTTCCTATACTTTGAATAAAATCGTGCTCTGATAATTCGACTACTTTCTGGTGTCCACTCCATAAGACATCTGGCTGCTTGTTGTGACATCATAATTGCTACGCCTCCTTGGTGTATATTTTCTTCGCCACTGTAGATTATTACCTCTCCTGTGTTAAGCTGTGGATTTCCCGCTTCCTCCTCCACCTGCATTCGCTAATACCCAAAATATCTAACTTATATCTCTTCATCTCCTCTTGCTACTTGGCCAGCCTTCCCAGTCTCAAACATGGTCCTAACATTCCAGTTTCCTATCCTTGTTTATTCTTCGGATTCACGATCGAAGCTGTCGGCTTTTGATCTTCCTTTCGGCTTTGGCCTAAAAGCGTCATCCTGCCTACTAAGAACTCTCGTCGCGTCTTGTACTTATTCGGCTTACAATTCACTACACTGTGCCACAATATCCTCCCCATTCTTCACTCCGTGTTCGCGGCGAGCCGTACCTTACAAACATTAATGTTTGGGAAAGGATACGAACATCGGAATAAGGCTAGAATTGATGTCTATACACCGTAATGCAAATATGGCGGACCACTCGGTCGTCGCCCGGCGACGAGTCGAATGAAGGCGAGGCTGCTAGTTGGGCTTCCAGAAAATGTCTTGCTTCATTTGTTTCGCCCCTCCCTACGCGTTTTTGTGTTCCTGAAAGCCCACCGCAACAGAGTGGAATCTTCCACAGCAGAGAAGGTGTTCTTTTTTTAGTTTTCTCGTTCGCCTCTGAGGGAAAACCAAAGAGGACGGAGGCAAGGAGTTCACATTCGCCGAAGGAACTGTCTAAGTTCAGGTTGGAATCGATCTTAGAAAATGTGTAAGCGATCGCATTTAGCTCTAAGTTGTTTTCATTTGGCTCAATGCTTTCACTGGTTTCAGTAAACGGGGGCAGTTGAAGTTCATTCGCTTGGTTATTGCACCGTAGTATTTTATATTACTTCGTGCGATTCCGTGCAGTGCAATCATGCGACGTGGGACGCGAAACGCAAATAACTTCTTCCTTTGAGACAGAGGATATCATTCAAGGAGACCTTTTCTTTACCTTGGGAAGGGTATTGGCCATGAAAACCGTGTTGGAAACACCCACCAGAACACCACATAAGCTCGTCATTTAAACGATTTTTCGGAGAATCTATCCATGAAAAGTAGCAAACAAACTCTAGTCCCGCGGCGATCGTGAACTCCTTTCTCCGTCTCAACGAATTGCATTGATCCACTATTTTCTCTCAGAGGTTAACGGTGGAAGATTACTATCCCCTCTCGTCGCATTCAGAAAACACAGCAACTCTAGGCACAGCGAAATAAAACAACAGTGTCGACCACAAAGCAAGAGTTTTCTGGCCGACGACGAAGCCATTTTAAAATACCCAACTAGCCTCGCTTTCATTCGACTCGTTGGTCCGGGCGACGACCCGAGGCGGTCCGCCATATTCGCATACGGGTAGCTAATAGGGACATCAATCTCTAAGCCTTATTTTTCCGATGTTCGTGATCCTTTCCCAAAACATTAAGGTTTGTAAGGTACGGCTCGCCGCCGAACACGGAGTGAAGAATGGGGAGGATATTGTGGCCACAGGTGTAGTGAATTGTAAGCCGAAATAAGTACAAGACGCGACGAGAGTTCTTAGTAGCAGGATGACGCTTTTAGGCCAAAGCCGAAAGGAAGATCAAAAGCCGCAGCTTTCGATCGTGAATCCGAAGAATAAACCAAGGATTAGGAAACTGGAATTGTTAGGACCATGTTTGAGATGGGAAGGCTGGCCAAGTAGCCAAGAGAGAGATGAAGAGATATAAAGTTAAGATATTTTGCGGGTATTAGCGATTATGCGATGGCAGTGGAGGAGGAAGCGGGAAATCCACAGCTTAACACAGGAGGAGGTAATAATCTACAGTGGCCGAAGAAAATATACACCAAAGGAGGCGTAGCAATTATGATGTCACAACAAGCAGCCAGATGTCTGTATGGAGTGGACACCACGAAAGTAGTCGAATTATCAGAGCACGATTTTATTCCAAAGTAGGAAACTGACATTGATACATGCATACTCCCGGACCCAATGATGCGAGTATAGAGAGCAAAGACGATTTTTAACGAACAATATAGAGGGTACGGTGCAGAAGTGCAACAGAAAATGACATCCTGCTTATTACTGGAGACCTAAATGCTAAAGTGGGTGAAAAGGAAAACACCAGAAGGAAAGAGAGGTACTGGGACAACACGGTACAGGAGACAGGAACCGAAAATGGTGACAGGCTCTGAGAGTTCTGCGAGATGAATGGCTTAGTCATCACAGGAACCATTTTCCCCCATAAAGGAATTCATAAAGCAACATGGACATCCACCAAACGGCTGAACTAAGAACCAGATAGACCACACAATGATTGCAAAGGAATATAGATCTTCAATTATGGACAGTGTAGTTAGGAGAGGTTGCAGAGTGGGAAGCGACCACCACCTAGTGGAGACTAGGCTCAAGCTTGAAGTTGAAAAGAAGCCCAAGGTAAATGAAAGGTCGAACGAGGTTGAATACGCAGAAAGTAGCAGATGAAAGAGATGCCTTGTCAAATACCACATTGAGGTCAGAAAACAAATTTCAAGCCCTGACAGAGTTGGAAGAAGAAGTAAATGCCGACCACATGATCAACAGGATGGAGAATATATATATTAGTGCAGCTAAAGATGTACTAGGCATAGCTAAGAGAACCAGCAAACCTTGGTTGCGCGGCGGGACGTGGGAAGAAAAGTAGAGGAAAGGAGACAACTAAAACTGAAGTTAGAAAGTACACGTTCAGAAAGAGTTCAGGACGGTGCCTACTAAATACAAAGGTTTTTGCGCCAAGTTAGGACTACGCGGAAAAAGTAGATATTTGCAAGGGCTATTGGAATCCACAAAGAAAAATAGGGGTAGCCACGCATTTTTTCGAGATAATTAGCCTTGAATCTCAACAAAAATGCTGACATCAGCATTTTTCTGAAAAAAGCGGGAAACGATATTTCTTCACAGATTTCCTTAGAATTCGCCTTTACATACAGCTACATGGCAAATGGTAACATTAAAATCATTTTTGTTACGTTTTAATTAATGACAAAATCGTTGCCAAAATCGCTTTTAACGCTCTCTGACAGCCTTCCTCTGGTTCAGCTAAAATACAGTCTAAATACCTTTTGCTCACGACCAGAAACTAATCACATGTTGAATAGGCTTGCCGCTTCCATTTCGCAACAAAAAAGTAGGGGTAACCACGCGTTTTTTTAAAGTTATTGATCTTTTTTAAAACTTTTACGGTGCCCGTTACATTTTTTCCTGTCACCTCCCCAATGGTAAGACATTTGCGTGTCTGCGCGCGCACTACGCCATCTGCAGGTACATGTTTGCAGTTGGATTTCAGTGTAATTTTCGAGAGATAACAGCTAGATTTTCACCTGGAAGACGTTAACAGTTAGTGGCTAGCGATATGCTGCTATTCTGGTCTCCCTGTTTTAAGTACAGGTTCATTAAAATTGATTTGGTCACCGTAGGAAAATTTTGCCTTAATTTTAGTCGTGTGCTTAGTGGCGTAGTTGATTGCGTCAATGCCAACCCCAGCGCGCGCGCGCTTAAACCATGGCTTGCGTGATGCGCAGAACGTGTCCGCACTAACAAACAGTAGGCACCGTCCTTAAGAGAAGAATAAAAGAACAGTACAAGGGAAAAGACCAGGAAGTTAAACGGAGTGCTCGTGAAGATAAGAGGTATTGGATGAATGAGATGGCAAATATTGCTGAAAGAGCAGCAGAAAACGGGAAAGCGGGGGAACTACATCGTATAGTGAAGACTCTGACAGGTGAGAAGAAAAGAACAAGTACAGTAGTCAATGATAAAAATGGAAAACCAACAAATGAGCGGAGTGAAAGACTGAAGATCTGGAAAGAACACTTTGACACAGTACTAAACAAAGAACCACCTGTCAGGCCTATACAGCCACATGAAATTGAAACAAGGCAAAATGACAGAGAGTTTGACATCGGAGCATTCCAACCAACAGAGGTGAAAAATGCTATAAAATCAACGAAAAGTGGGAAAGCAGCTGGTCATGATAGCGTAGTTGTAGAGCTTCTAAAGACAGATTTGGAAGAGAGAACAAAGGAGTTGACAAAGTTGTTCAACAAAGTGAAGGAAGAGGGTGTAGCACCAAAAAGCTGGAGCAAAGGACTAATAGTAAAGTTACCCAAGAAGGGTAACTTACGTGAGTGTACAAACTGGAGGGGTATCACACTTTTACCAGTCATAAGTAAGATCTTTGGCAGAGTGTTGATAAGTAGAATTAAAAAGGAGTTGACAACATATTGAGGAAAGAGCAAGCAGGGTTTCGAGAGAACAGAAGTACCATCGATCAGATTTTTACTCTCAGGAATATACTGGAGCAAGTCAATGAATGGAATGCAACTCTGTACACACATTTCATAGACTTTGAGAAAGCATTTGATTCTATACATCGCGAAAGTTTATGGAACATCATGTCAATATATGGAATTCCAGAAGAGCTCATCAGTCTGACAAAAGCAATGTACAACAACTTTGAATGCGCAGTCGTGGAAGAAGGTGAAACAACAGAATGGTTTCAAGTCCAGTCTGGAGTAAAACAAGGGTGCACCATGTCAGGTTTTCTTTTTTTACTATCAATTGACTGGGTCATGAACAGAACTACAGAGGGTAGGAGAACTGGCATACGATGGAAGTTCACCTCGGTCTTAGAAGATCTTGACTTCGCAGACGACATTGCCTTATTGTCATCTAGATATGTTGACATAGAAGATAAGACCAGTAGGCTTGTCGATGAAGCTGCCAGAGTAGGACTTAAGATCAACGCGAAGAAGTCAAAAGTTATGCGAATAAATGCCAGAAACGACCAAAGAATAAAAGTAAACGATGAGCAGGTAGCTGACGTGGAAGAGTTTTTGTACCTAGGTGCACTGTTGGACAAAGAAGGCGGGGCAACCAAAGACATACAACAGAGACTAAGTAAAGCCAGACAAACTTTCTACAGGTTGCGAAGAATTTGGGACAGTAGCGAAATTAGCAGGAAGACGAAAGTTCAATTGTTCAAAACAATTGTCAGAGCAGTTTTGATGTATGGCTGCGAAGCTTGGAAACTCACGAAAACAGAAGCAAAGAAGCTGGACGCTTTCCAATACAAATGCATGAAACGCATACTGAGAATAAGATGGCCACGGACCATCTCACACCAACAAATCCAGGAGACTACAGGAGTGAACAGAGCAAGTGATGAGATCAGACGCCGAAGATGGAATTGGATCGGGCATATAATGAGGAAGAACAGAGAGGAGCACTGTCGTTACAGCATTGGAGTGGAGGCCAGAGGGGAGGAGGAGACCAGGCCGACCAAAAACAACATGGAGAGAATGGTTGAAGACGAAAGACGAGTAGCTGGGTGGCAATCATGGACGACTGTCGAGCTTTAGCAGCAAACCGAAGTGGATGGAAAGAGAATGTCAAAGCCTTATGTGCCTTATGGCACGAAGAGATATAGATAGATAGATAGATAGATAGATAGATAGATAGATAGATAGATAGATAGATAGATAGATAGATAGATAGATAGATAGATAGATAGGTAGGTAGATAGATAGATAGATAGATAGATAGATAGATAGATAGATAGATAGAAGTACAAGAAAAGTCTTTTGAAATACAATGTCTAAGCTACTCATAGATAGATATAACAGTGGCACAAAGAACAACAACAAGTATACTGTTTTTGTTTATGTTCTCTTACATAGGTTTGCTTTTTTTCGTAGAAGTATTTTGTTTTGGGTTATGACAAAGACAAATATATAACATAAAAGTCATTTTAAATGGAATAGCCTTTACAAAAATCTACGTGAATAGTGTCCCAAATTAGTTTTTTTTAAAAAAAAAAAAAAAAAAAGAAAAACTAAAGACCATCGACACTGAAATGAAGTCTTTCATTCAGTCAGTCACTACTTGCTCTGATCACTAAACGGATCACTTTGAAATGGGACCACTTACCAGGAATGGAACTAGTAGCTTGAAATATGCTTGAATAAAGAACCAAGAAGAAATTAACAGTCAGTAACAGTTTACGAAAACTTAAA
>JAHPZR010010016.1:0-2500 GCA_019787425.1 Platygyra sinensis
CCTACTGTAATAATTTTGAACTAACATTGGATGTGTCTTGATCTGTATGTTCATTGGGTATCAAGATCCATGCACCTGACCGAATTGAAGCAATCTGATTGGGTCATCAGTGCATGAATAATTAATGAGTTTGAGAAGTAATATATCAAAACAGAGACAACGTGCGCGCGCGTTTTTTGTCAAGTGCATCAACGCCATAGCACGCGCGTGCGTCAACAATGCTCGTAAACTTTTATCAACGGCATCTTTTGCGACTGACGAAGGGGTTATGCCCGAAACGTCTCGTTTTCTTTAATATGGAACATGAAGCACTTTTTAGTGCAGAGTGCACTCTTGGGATGGTTTGGGGGTTGACGCCGCTAAACCACTATGGCACTATGGAAGTAAGACAATAAGGTGTAAACTTTAATGTTTGTTTAATTAATTAATTTCAATTAATTAATTAGCCTTGTTTTGAGCGGGTTGGGTAGGTACCTTTGATTGCTACGTAAAACGTACCATACTTACAATACTTCTTTCGTAACATCAGAAAACTATATATGGTTCCAATATTCTCTCGTTATCCTTGTGGTACTATTCTGCTCTTAAGGACAAAAGCAATTTGCTCGAAGCGCATGCGCAGATTGCTGTACATAAGTGTTAACTATATCTTAAGTACATTCTCGTCCCCAGAGGCCGCGATCCTTTTGGTCAGTTACGGGGATCGCGGCCTCTGGCCTCGTCCAACGACATTCCGGTTTTGAATCAATCACATTTGTCAGACTCGGCTCTGAGCATGCGCAGAGTGACGGGAAGTCCGTGAAATGCGGACTTCCGGAGTGTAACCTGGCTAGAGGTCGCGATCCCCGTAACTGACCAAAAGGACCGCGGCCTCTGGGGACGAGATTGATGTTAGGTAACGAAACATTTCATACACAATTACACTTGAACATTAAGTGCTTTTCCTTGTGGTAGAACACAACATGTAAGACGCATGCGCTCTAGCACTGTCAGCATGATACAATCCATTCTCGAGTTCAGCATTCATGCGTGCGATACCACACTCCTCTTAAAGGCCGATAGCAGTTATATTTCAGGTATTGTCAGTTTTCCTTTTTAGTGCAAAGATCGCTTTTGTGACAGCGTATCGTTTGCAATCATCCCTAGCTCGGTTAAAAAATGTCGTGTGCTATTTTCAAACTATTTCGTGTTTGCTAAGCTTTAAAGAGGGAAACGAATGGATCTCCTCAGCGCCCCTGTTTCTTTCCACGGGTCTGAGGGAAAGAGATGGTCAATCCCCAAATCAAAACTTGGAAAAATTTTCTTCATTTGAATTCCTTAATATTTGTACTTGAGAGTTGAATTACCGGCTTTGAAATGGTTTCAAATTGTGCCGGGGAAACACAGAAAGCGTGACGTGACAACCGTGTTTGCATGCTCTCACCTAAACACGCCTATCGACCAATGAGAATGCGCGTACTGTCCTAAATATTTTATAATTATCTATAGTTTCCAGCTTTCCTTGGTTTTGTAAAAGCATTCAAACAATTTATTGTAGCTACATGTATCATATTTCCAATGATTATACATGTGTATTTCAAACCAATGTAATAACGTAAATTTGCATTTGGCAATTTTTACTGATAAGTGCTGCAGACAAGTTGTGTACCTCGAAATTAAAAAGCAATAAAATGTCAAGTCCAATCTACAGTACAGTTGCTTGGTTCGTCATCTGTTATAACCACCTGCTAGTTTACTATTGAGCACTCTGAAAAAAAGATCTGCAAAGTCACCTTGTTTACAGTATATACATGAATATAAAATATGCATATTGAAAAAGATATATATATACAAAGAGAATGACTAGTGAAATGCCAAAATTTTTTTGCCAATATAATTTTTCAATAGCTGTTACAAAAATTAATCTTAGTAAAGTCCCCATGGCCCCCTAAATAGTCATGAATACATAAACCAGGATTCTGCTTCACAGTTTTTTTTTTTTTTTTTTTCAAGTTAGTACATGTATGCCAGGGTCTTACATGAAGCACTACCAATTTTACTTTATCCTATGAATAAAATACAATTCACTTAAAGGTTAGTTTATGTGTAAATCTATATTGGAAACGTCAAATCAAGCTTGCAGTACTAAGGAAAATATCATAATAAATCAATCAGTAAATTTTACATTGTAGTTTGACTTAACAGATTCACCACCATTCCCATTGCTGTCTTTTGAAATCATGGTTACATTAACTTCCATCAGTCAAACAGATGTTAAATCAAACTGTTGTGGGACAAAGACTGTTTATGCCTGAATGGAAGGCACTGAATGTCAGAAAATGTGGTTTAGGACCAAAACCCTAAATTTGTTATGGCTATGACATCTTTATGCATAGTAGATACAGCTGTAATCTCACAGAATAATATCTGTAACTAGCAAAAAGGCTGTTCAACAATGAATAGCTTCTGGTTTTTAAAGAAACATTTACAATCAGAAGCAATTCCATAATTACAAATGAAC
>JAHPZR010010018.1:0-2500 GCA_019787425.1 Platygyra sinensis
GTTCGAAGAAAGGTTAGTAAATGATCTGGGGCTGGTTCTGTTGGTTCAGTTGAGTTGCGGTCAGAAATGCGTGAACACAGGGCGCGCGTGTTGCTACCAAGACAGTGTGATTCTTTGTTTGCAGGCTTTTATCAGGACTGCGGTGTGATTGAAGGAAGTTTTGCACGGGCTAAAACGTCCTTGAGTGATTTTTTTCTTACTGTAAGATACAATCAGTGGTTGGTTAAAGATATGGAGTCTAGGCTGCTCAGGTTGAATGATATGTCAGAGTTTCTTCAGAATCTTTTTAAGATTCGGTGTGGCCGACTATAAGTGTGGTAACAAACGGTTGAATTTCTAACGCCTTTTTTATTTTGTTACGAATAGCCTCTGTTCTGTCGGAGAACCGAACTTCATTCAGGATTTTATGAACAAGCGTCATAGGGTAGCCTCTGTTACAGAGTCTTTGCTCAAAATTCTCGTTTGTGTTTATCAAAATTCTGCTTGACTGAATCGGTTCTTAAAAGGCGTAAAACTTCTCCTTTGATAAAACTATTGTTCGTATTAAAAGGGTGGCAGGATGAATAGTGTGTATACTGAAAATTTTCGGTGGGCCTGAAGTGGATGGTTGGTGAATCGAAAACTCTAAAGGTCGGCACATACGATGGGACTAGTCTCTGCGACTAGGCCTTGCAACATGTCGCAGGGACTAGTCGCATCGTGTGAACTGGCCATGTTTGCTTCAAAATCTATTTGCATGGACCAACTTTAGTCCCTGCGACGTAAGTCCCACGAATTCAAACCATTTTGAATTCGTGGGACTAGTCGCAGGGACCAAATTTTGGTCCCTGCGACTAGATTTTGTGACAACAAATGGCCAGCCACACGATGGGACTAGTCCCTGCGACTTGTTGCAGGGACTAGTCGCAGGGACTAGTCCCATCGTGTGTGCCGACCTTAAGAGTTGAAAGGTGATGTCCTTGGAATACCTCGGTGTCATGAAAAACAGGGGTTTGGGGTGAGATTTCACGAGTAAATTTGATCATGGAGGGGAACGAGCTAATTAGCGAAGTTTACAAAAATGGAAACTTCCTCCGTTGGAATGTTCCACAAAAAGAATATGTTATCGATAAACCTCTTCTATACAAAGGGTTTCAGTAAAATTGATGAAGTCGGTAGTGTCTTTTATATAGGACTGTTGTTTATTACAATAGGCTGCATTAGTGAGTCTACAAAACTAAAAATACGCTTTGTCGCACCACTACTCCCAGAAACGATTGGTCTGCCGACTGATGTTTTCTTATGAATTATGAATCAGCGTGTAAAATTCTGGCATACGTGGTTGTTTAGAAGACCGCTTGTTTACCATTTGTGAGTCATTAGGGTCGATGGGTCCCATTCGGTATAGTTTTTAACCAGTTCGTTTGCTTTTCGGGCGGTGTCTTGCACAATAAGAGATGGCAGAGGCTTATAAAACTTGTCATTAGATAATTGTTGTAAGCCTTCATCTACCTTTTGTGCAGTATCGAGGATGGCTGTTGTTGTTCTTTATCGGCTTTTTAAGGTTAATTCTGCTGTTGCGTTTTACTGCGCTTATAGCATTTCTTTCGTTTGCTGAAATGTTATGAACTTGAGGGAGGAAAACTTTTGAAGCAAGTTCGAGTTTGCCTTCTTCCGAGTAATTTTCTAGAGCAACCGAGTTTTAAACGATTGTTGCGAGGTTAATTTCACATGGAAAGGATACATGAGCGGAAGTGTTTCGCTTGTCTGCTTACATGGTTTTTAAGCTCGTTGTTCTAGCAAAATTATTGAAATCCTTTGACTAGGATTTGTTTGAGCTAGGAACTGGAGGGCTTGGTATAAATTTAAGGCCTCTAGAAAGAAGTTTAACCTCGTCGTTTGAACTGAAGAGCTTGTCTTGAAAGATTTTTAATACATCTTTCGTTTTGCGCTCTAGTGTTTTGGATTAAAAGTTTATTGAGGCTGTTTCGTCTACGAGAGCGTTTTTTATGACTCGCTGGAATGGATCGTTTGGGGTGAGTAAGTTTAGAGTCAGAGAAAGACACACCGGTGTAAGGTTCAACTCTGCTTTCACTTACATTCACTGATTCGCTTGAGAACTGACAAAACATTTTCTATACCCCGGATAATTGAGCCTCCATGGTAGCGAAATCACAAGTTTGTTGAACATCGTGTGTTTTCTTAGTTCTAGACCTTGGTCTGACTTTGTTGGTTCTGGAATCCTTGGTACTGTGCCGTTTCTGGTACAGGTTCTGTAAAAGCTGCTGCTGGGCTTTGATGGCCTGGTTGTCTGCAGCTAATTTTGTTCCTGCTGTCTGAGCCCGTGTGGGCTCGGTGACTGATCTGGTCCAGGGCGGTCTGGAATATAGTTATTACACATTTTTTTTTACGCCGATAAAAGCTTTGATTATGCGGCGGGTGCGGATGTTGCGCAAATTACGCGAATCTGCACCAGTGCACCTTGTCAGATGCCCTGTCATGGCATCCTTGAGCATCGAAA
>JAHPZR010010018.1:7500-25000 GCA_019787425.1 Platygyra sinensis
GCCCAGAGTAATTGGTACCTTTTAGTTTAATTCGGGCACAGTGTATCCCAGGCCCCAGCTGTTCAAACGCTGAATAACGCTATCCACCGGATAAATCGCTATCCAGTGGATAAGTGTTAAAAAACAAACCACGCTATCCGCTGGATAGTGATTTATCCGGTGGATAGTGTTATCCAGCCTTTGAACAACTGGGGCCTGCAGATTTTTTAATTAGTCTATCAAGAAAAATTGAAACCAGCAGCTATTAGTGAACATGTTATAAGTTACCAAGAATCAGGATTAACTAACTCTTGTAATTCATTTTTCTAATACCAAAAACAACAAGCACTTTCCCTGCTGTATGTATCTTGTCCATAGTCTTTACCAGGCTTGCTTGGGAGCATAGTAAGAAAATATTCATATGTCCTTTTTGTTTTTTCTGTACAAACCTAGTGTGCTTGATCATTATCCTCAAGGTCAAGGGGATATTCCTCTAGCTAGTACAGCCCTTGCACTTTGTTTATCAGATAAAATGCCACCATACCTTCTCCTTAACCCATTGACGCCTGAGTCGCCCGAAACCGCCCATGATGAAAGTTGGACTTTGTTCCATTTCTGATGTCATCACCTTTGACTAAAATTGGCATCACTTACTCCAGGAGGAAAGTGTATTTCCAGCGGTACCCAGATACCCACCGCACCATACCGAACAAGCTTGGTAAATAAAGGATTTATTATATGGCTTTCGGGAAAATTTTTCTTGCGGGATACAATGGGTATTCCCTAGCGCGCTGGCAAGAGAGTTCAATCTTTCCCACTAGGGTAGCCAATTACAGCGTGTGATTTGGTTCATCTTGCCCGCTCACAGAGCTAGCCATATAACAAATGAAGTTCCTCCTCCACAGCACTTCTTTGACTACTTACAGGAGTGTGAGCTAAATAACTTGAGTGTTTCAAGAGGGCCAAGAAGGTCGGATTAATCCCTCTCATATTATGTTTAACTTTATGTAGGGCACCTCTGTCCGTTCGTTTACAGTCAAACTAAGTGAAGCGTACCCCTCAAGATTGCATTAATGAACTGATTATTTGAAACTTGAACCCGCTAGTCGTTTCAAGATTGCAATAATGAATTGATTACTCGAATATTGAACTCGCTCACTCAATCCAAGAATACAGTTAACAGGTGTCGTTTTCAAAAAATCAATTCACTGTTGCGACTAGTAGGTTTGAAACCTACTAGTCTTTTCTCTGAGAATGCAATAGTGAAATGATTTTTCTAAAACGGAACCCGTTAGCCGTATTCTTGGATTGAGCGAGCGAGTTCAATATTGGAATAATCAATTCATTATTGCATTATTGAAACGACTAGCAGGTTCAAGTTTCAAATAATCAGTTCCATATGCAATCGTGAGGGGTACGCTTCATTTAGTTTGACTTTACTAGTAATGTTCACAAGCTGACTTTAAATCCACTGTGTTTGGCCGAACATGTGTAAACTTTTGCTGGCTTTCCCCCCTTTCCTCATGACGCTATAAGTTTGACGTTATAAATATTGCCTCTTTTGCACCGCACGCATTTTGTCAAACCCTGCGAGTGTCGGGGATTTTTGTCTTTGAGTTAAGAGTTTTAGGCGTGGCAATTTTATGCCCCTGTGCCGTTACATTACGAAGTTGGAGAGTTTGATTTTTCCTTTGTTGTTGTATATTTTAGGTGTTTATTTGTTAGGTCGTTTGACTCAACTGAGATTTATTTTCCTTTCCTTTTCCTTTGTCAGTGTAAAAATAGATTACTTCATAGAAAGTGCTTTGTACGGATTTTTATTCACTCGTTGCAAAACTTTGAAAACTCACTCGTTCGCTGCGCTCACTCGTTCGTTTTGCAAAGTTTTGCAACTCGTGAATAAAAATCCGTACAAAGCACTTTCTATGCTGTAATCTGTTTATTATATATATAACGAGAATTAAACACAACCATTAAATCAGTTTTAGTTTTTTTCCGGCACCATAAGTTAACATGCAGAACGCTGAGAACGTAATGAATGACCGAGCGTAATGAAAAACAAATCCGCTTTCCAGTCCAGATACAGGCGTACAACGAGCCTACACAAGCTTAAATATAATAGGGGAGAATTCGTAAACACATAGTGAGAAATCTTTTCGTTTGTCCATAATTACTGTCAGATTCAATCATGTCATGGCGACGTTTCGCGCTGTGCAAAGACAAATTCGGACATTGTTGACTTACACTGTTTAAATTTGAATATTCCTCCTTGAATGTTGTTGGCTTTCTGATGTTAAATTTTACTTCCTCGGTTTCTTGAATGGCCATTGATTCTCAAACTGAAGTTCTAGCGCTCAAGATATTTGGTAGATATATTCCATTGCTATTTTTCCGAAAGTGAAGTAAAACGGGAACCGAAGCCATGTTATTGAGACACAAACTTCAAGCGGACGCTGACTTCTCGGAAGCCATTAGAGTGCTTAGCTCTGATTGGCTTAGTGATTCTATCATGAACGGTGATTGGTTATATTTTTCACATGTGAAGAACGCTATACGCAAACCTGATTGGACGTATCGCTTTTTTCACCGGTGAAATATAGCACATATAGAATTCTATTTGCAAGGTTTATTGCCTAAAATTCTCGCTATATATACAATAAAACCTTGTATTTATAATTTTTCTTTCAGATCGTAACTGCAAGTAAAGCTTGGACTTTACTTCCTTCTGCTGTTACGCCTGATTGCAATTCCTTATTGATTTTTAGTGTCTTGCTTAACTCCAGGGCTAATTCTACTGCGAATAAGTACGTCAACGAAATTAAAAAGTTTTTTGTGTGGTGTAGGAGTAAACCCATTTCTGTTCAGAAACCTTTTCCTGCTTCCGTGGTCGCTCTTTATTTATCTGATTTAGATCAACAGCTTAGATCTCCTGCCTCAATGGTGTTGGTCCATGCTGCGCTTAAGGGGGGTGAACCTTAACTACAAATCTGTCGCTAAGGAAATCTCAAAACCTCCTTTTTTTTGGCTCCTGAAGTCCAGTGGGCATCAAAGTTTACCATGTTTGTTCAATTCATGTTTCCTTTAAATGTTTCGAACCACGCCCATATTTGGTATGTCACGTGACCAAAATAGAAAATGTCTAAAAACTCGGACCGAGTGGATCGTTTTCAAAATTTAACAATACGATTTGTTAAAACACAGCATTATCTACAACTTGTAGTATGCGTTTGAAGAAATGTACAATATTTCGAAAATTATACATGTTTAAGTGCTTTTATAGCCTCTTAAAGATCTATAATTTTCGAAATATTGTACATTTCCTCAAACGCATACTACAAGTTGTAGATAATGCCGTGTTTTAACAAATCGTATTGTTATATTTCGAAAATGATCCACTCAGTCCGAGTTTTTAGACATTTTCTATTGTGGTCACGTGACATACCAAATATGGGCGTGGTTCGAAACATTTAAAGCAAACATGAATCGAACAAACATGGTAAACTTTGATGCACACTGGACTTCAGGAGCCAAAAAAACGGAGGTTTTGAGATCTCCTTAGCAACAAATTTGTAGTTAAGGTTCTCCCCCCTTAAATGGTTACATTCTTTCACGCCTGATGGCGGCCCGACTCCTTTGGACAACACCTGATGCAGGAGCATCATTTAGTGTGCCAAGAGAACAAGGAGCCCTCCAGTTAGCAAAAAGAAGCCCGTTGATGCTGACATCGTTAAAAGTTATGGACGGATTTGGTACTGAGGGCGAGTCGTTGAAAGGCTTACGTATTGC
Source organism: Platygyra sinensis (assembly GCA_019787425.1). Lineage (NCBI taxonomy): Eukaryota > Metazoa > Cnidaria > Anthozoa > Scleractinia > Merulinidae > Platygyra > Platygyra sinensis. The sequence goes on from JAHPZR010010018.1 coordinate 11,266, forward strand.
GGCAGGAATATCCAAGCAGCCGATATTGACCTATCTAGTCAGTTGTTAAGGCCATTAACAGTACACCCTCAAGAATGGCAAATTATCTTATACCCGTTGTAGGGAGATATTCAAGGAAGCTTTAAAGGAAGTGGGCTATGATCCCAAAGATTACGGCCTCCATAGTTTACGTTCTGGTGGGTAACCTCTGTTGTTTGTAACGACCTTTCGCATAACGTTTCTGAGAGGTTGCCGAAGCTTCACGGACGCTGGAAAATGACGAGGCTAAGGACATTTACGTATTAGAACCAGAGTGCAGCCGATTACGAGTAAAAAAATATCTAGGAATTTAGCTCATGGCCAATTATATTTATCTCTTGAAATTTATCTTTAAGAAAAGTGGTAATAAAAGTGTTAGGGTCCGCATGCGATCCACCCGTGCTTTGTTGTACCTGTTTTGCGGATATTTAAATGGTAAATAATTTACGTTCGTTTGAACGTAGTGAATTAGAACGCGAGTGTGTTTACTGATGCCTGGACGCCAACTAGAGAAGTAATCTTCACTTTCAGTCAGCAAGTCTCTTCATTCTCTCACAACCCGAGGGAAGGGGGCGGCCTAAGAATTATTTTTGCAGTGAACCGAAAGCCGTGCTGACCATCATTAAGCATAGACCAGTCCCTGAACTCTCCTTTTTCCCGCCCCATATAGGGGCTGAACCCGGGCGGGCGAAAGAAGAGTCTAGGATAACTTGCATGCGCATGCTCAGAACGCCGCCATTTTTTCCCCCAAATAGGGGGAAAACCCATATTTGGAAGTATTTTCCAGATTTGGCTTGTGGCGCGATTTTCTGAACGATAATACAAATAACAATTTCTTTATTCAGATTGATTAAAAACGTTTCAATTAATCCCAAATCAGTGGAATTTGACCAGTGTTACGCTAAACCGCATTCGATTTGTTTTTTATCACAATATCAAAGATAACGAAAGAAATCTTTGAGAAGATTTGTTGACAATTGAAAACAGCGACTCGGACTTGAAAGTGCAGGCACTTCATTATGCAAATTAGCTACTTGTGCGCATCAGACTTTCCTTTCAACAACTTTTGCAAAATCGCTTAACATACAGAAACAATACGAAAAATTGTTTGGGAAAAGAGTAATGACGCGTACTCATTGTCGATAAGAGTACAGACCACGATAAACCATATTTCGATTTTTACGTTTTTATGTTTTTTACGACAATAGGAACGTCATAGAAAATGTTTACTTTCAGAGCGCGAGCTGAAAAAGGCATTGCGCTACACATTGACGCGAGCGGCGTGGTTGGGACCTAGTAATTTTTGATTGATTCGTTCTAAGCATGCGCATGCAAGTTATCCTGGACTCTTCTTTCGCCCGCCCGGGTTCAGTCCCTATACGGGGCGGGAAGAGAGGAGAGTTCAGGGACTTGACTACATTAAGCAGCGTGCGAACCGCATCAATTTTCAATCATGTATTATGCAATTTGATTGGTTGATTTCTGACCAGTCACAATACTCATTAATAATATGTATCGATTTCATTGCTCTGTTTGACATTTTCGGATCGAGAACAGCTGAAATAAATCCACTTCTTATTTTATTTTCCTTTTTGAAAACTCGAAAATAATGAAATTAATGCAAAAAATTTTAGAAAAGCCACAGAAGGTATTTCCCGGAAGATTTGGTGCTCTGACTGGGAGACCGGGAGATTTAAAGAAAAACTTGGAGACTCCCGGGAAAACCGGGAGAGTTGGCAGGCATGCCCTTGTAAATATGCAATATGTAAAGAGTGTTTGTGGATAAATTAAAACCTTTCTTCCCACGGAAATTTCTTGCGTACCGCGGGAAAACAAAGGGTTCGGAAACCGCCTTTAGGTTAATTTTGTCCGAAAAAGATTGATTCCCATGAAAACAATACACCAGCGATCCATTAGTGAGGTTAAAATATTGCTGCTTACCGGAATATTTAGAAATCATACAAAGTTCGTAACCTTTTTTGTTTGGACGGGTGACAATCGGCGAAAATCCCACCATTTTTCAAACTTGTAACCTGGCGCACGGTCAAAACTCGCGCATGCTTTTTACGTTTTTCCGCTATGAAAAATTAGAAAATAGAAAACATGCACCGTACGTGTGTTTCTATTTAAACAATAGAGTGTTTCTGTCGAGGAAGTATCGGCTGATAGTTACCCGCGGAAATTTTATGTTCTTTTAAGAACATATGCCAGTTTTAAGAACATCGAATGTCCAAGGGGCAACTATCAGACCGATAATGCAGAAACAAACCACTAACTTTTCTTCCACGCGCCATTTCAAATATCATATTGAATTATTTTCAACTTCTTTTAGATAAAAGCCGTTCAAGTCTGACTTCGAGGGCCTTAGACAATCCTTCTCTGCTATACAACTGGATATGGGATTTGATGAAGATGATATCGGTCAAAGCTGGGAAAGTTAGCGCGATTTATTCTTAAACGCTGTTGAATCATTTATCCCAAAAATTAAGCTCAAGGATGCCGCCAAATCTCCCAAATGCTATTGATAGCGAAATCATCAAGTTATCAAAGCAAAAGTATCGCTTATGGAAGAGAGGTAAGCAGTCTAATTCACCAATACTCTGGGACAATTATAGGGCGAAACGTAAACAAAAAAAAACTGCTACCAAGCGAAAATATCACGACTTCATAATGAATATGCAGACCATCTTAAAGATGACCCGAAGAAATTCTGGTCCTTCTACGAGGCAAAAACAAAATCTGCAAGGATTCCTAAAGTGGTCTGCTTTGGTGATCAGAAGGCTTCTACACCTGTAGCCAAGGCTAACCTATTCAATCGCTTCCTTGCCTCTGTATTTCAAAAGCCCATTTTGCATTCAACAACAAGTACGCAAACAGCTACAGATAATGAGCTTCATCATTAAATTCAAACAAGCATCGAAGAATTGACAAAAGAATTAAAAGCTATTAATCCATCGAAAGCTTATGGACCGGATCAAACAGATCAAATCCCAGAGAGACTTTTAAAAGAATGTGCCTCTGAGATTGCTCCCTCACTCACGCGTTTAATTAATCTATCTTTACGTGTTGGCTGTGTCCCTAAAGCGGCCTTCACACGGGAAACTTAAGTTGGCAAACTCGTGTTGGAAAACTTCAAAAAGTTGGCAAACTCCGAGTTCCTTCACACGTCAAACTCGTGGCAAATAACAAACACGGCAATTTCCAACATGGCCGCTTTTTAGTGCAGTTTCAATCACATACAACAGTGAAACAGAGGATAAGAAGAGAAGAACCAGAAAGCGGTGGAGAATTTGAAAAGTCTGGACGAAACCAAGTTTGTCCGCGCGCCCCTCCGTTTTGTTTTGTTCATTTGTTTTTTAGGATCTTTATAGACTATAGATGAAACGTCCCGAACAGCCGGACAATTGTGAACCGCTTTAATATTAAATTTAAAAAGTGTTGACTCGCGTCCCCCATTTTGTGAATAATCCCGCAAATAAATCACGTAAATAGAGCTCGTTTTGATTGGTTGAAAATTACCAACACATCTTGGCCAACCGTTCACACGTCAGATACGAGTTTACCAACACGAAAATGTTGGTGAAAAAGTTGGCGAGAATAGAGGCAAGTTCTATTTGTCGCCAACAGTTTGCCAACTTGTTTGCCGACTGTTGTTGTGCCGTTCACACACATCAACTTGAGTTTGCCAACACGAGTTTGCCAACTTTAGTTTGCCGTGTGAAGGCCGCTTAAGGACTGGAAGTGTGCAAACATTGTTCCTGTTTTTAAAAAAAGGTAACAAAGAAGATGTTACCAGCTACAGACCTATTTCTTTGTAAAGTCTTGTTTCCAAGATTGCTGAACGTTGTGTTTTCGCCCATTTCAATTCTTTCATTGCTGGTAATATTCACCCGCTGCAGCATGGCTTTGTTAAGGGACGTTCGACTATCACCCAGCTTTTGGACACTGTCCATCAGATAACAAGCGCAATTTATCAGGGTGTTCAAACTGACGTCGTTTTTTTAGATTTCTCCAAGGCATTTGACTCAGTCTCGCATCCCCACTTGATCAGTAAGTTAGATCAAATTGGAATTAAAGCCCTCTTCTGCAGTGGTTCACAATTTATCTGAATAACAGGGTCCAGCGTGTGGTTATCGATGGCAAAAACTCTGAGTGGTTACCGGTCACCTCGGGAGTCCCGCGGGACTCCCTGCTTGGTCCTGCTCTGTTTGTGTTATTCATCAGTGATATGCCTCGTGCTGTGTCTCAATGTAGCACATTGGCATTGTTTCCCGACGATGCCAAATGCTACCGCACTATTAGATCTGTCAGTGACTGTGTGAGGTTTCAAGGTGATATTGATAATCTGGTTGAATGGAGTGATGTTTGGAAGATGGCTTTTAACTTGGATAAATGCTCGCTTTACACGATTACGAGGAAGCCCAATCCAATAATTTATGATTACAATATCAGAGGCAGGGCACTTAAGAGAGTGGACGCTCAGCGTGACCTTGGCGTTCTCATCACTTGTGATGCTCGATTCAATGAGCACATCTATGCCCAAGTGAACAAAGCTAATAAGATGTTGGGTTTTATCCGTCGTTCACTCAGCAGCAGGAGCGATCAGTTTCTGCCAACATTTCGATCTCTCCACGTGGCCCTTGTACGTTCGCATTTGGAGTATGCCTCTGAAATCTGGGGTCCAAAGTCTGTCACCTTAATAAAGCTTATTGAGGGTGTCCAACGACGTGCTACGCGGCTTCTACCCAATTTAACTTACAATGACCGCCTTCAGCAGCTCAGTCTTCTCCTATTGGTGTACCGAAGAGATCAGAAGTTAAAGATATAAAAACATTTTATAAACTGAAGTGTGGTCTCTATAACTATTCGTTGAAAGATATTTTGAATTTTGCTCAGACAGAAGATTAAGGTCATTTTCTTGTAATAAATTAAAAATCACGAAAGTCAGAACCGAATTATTTAAAGGCACTTTTTTCAATAGATTACTATATTTATGGAACAACCTGCCTGATAAACTTAGGACCTCTAATTTAAGCCTATCATTATTCAAAAAACAATGTAATGATTTGTGTAAAAAGAAGAGATTCGACCCTGACCGCCCGCATGCAACTTGGATTTAGTGATCGATGTAATATATTTTCTGATTAGATTAATCTAGGATATGACATATTAGCAATTAGTATATACACACTCAGTGATCTTGGTGTTTTGAGCAATCTGATTGGTTCGCTATCTCTGGCTAATGAGCATTATTCACTCCCTACCGAGTGAATAATGCGTAAGCCAAACAAAAATGAAGCATACTTTTGAATAAAGCATACTTTTGATTCACACTGATTTGAACGGTGTTTAAGGACCATTATTCTAGACTGTCATGAGGTTTTTTCGAAGATTAACTATAGATTTTCCATGTTCAAAGATTCTGTAAATAGTTTCGCGAATTCGCGCAAGCTTTGTACAGCTTGCACGTTTTCCACGCATGAATTGAGAGGTCAATTAAATCGAATTTTAATGGTTTCCTTCTGAAATGTTGTTGAGATCACTTCCTGTGTATATACTAAAACAATTATTCTTCTCAATCTCGGTGAATAGTGGCAGAATATTTACCTCGATTTCAAAGAATAATTGTTAATTGTACTGAGTTCTTCCATTAAGTTATAATTTTAATTTTTTTTTGTTTTTGTTTTTCTTTATTTAAGTGTCTATTGTAGTTTTTGGGTGGACTATCTCGAATGGTTTGTATGTTCCCTTCTAGCCCTTCCCCACTGCAGAAATTTATCGTTTTCTAGTGCGTAGTTAATTGTTTTCTCATGTAATAGTTTACTAAAGGCAGTGAAAATGGAATGATAAAAAAAAAGTCAAATGTAAAATTTGAAAGAGAAACAAACAAAAACTCACTAAATATAATTTCAATTGTTTATTTTCTGTAAGCCCGCTTGTTTGCGGGAAAACTTTCACGGCAGGACTACCATACTGGTGAGTTATAGAGTTTATATATATAGAAACACGATTTTAAACCAATCAGCGCGCTTATTTTTTAAGGACTGTGTTCTTAAGCCTCATCCACACCAGGAGCCCATCACTAGGAGCCTGCAACTACCCCATATTCCTGTCACGGCGTTTACACAGACCGATCTATTTGTAGTTTGAATTTATCTCGAATTCAGATCCCCACAGAGACCTCAGTGAAAAAATTGCGATCACAAACACGAACTAATGTTGACATGTCGACATGATGATTGGTGGGTGGCGACCAGCGGGTTACTCTGACCCAAGTCACTATGCAAGTCATTATGCAAATAAACGAACGGCACACACGTAGCTGTTCCCGGTGCGATAGGATACTGACGAGACCAAGTGTCCCACGAATATTTGCAGCGTTAACTCAGAACGGGAAGCGATAGGTGTGGAGAAAGCCATGAGTGACAAAACAACTCGGTAAAGCGGCGTTGCAGAAGGATAGGGGACAGAGCCAGGTTGATAGAAAGAAGCTGATTTCACGCGCTGATGGTGACGGTGATGCTGACGGTGAGTTGAATTCCTCTTGCAGGCCCTGGAAGGATGATTAGTACTGGAGAAGCCAGTGGGCAGGGCCGGGAAACGTACGGTATCTCCTCACCGGTGAACAAGAGAGGACAGAGTAAATAAGCCTCGTTGGCTGAGGCAAATGAAAACATGAATACGTACAGCGAGGGAACTCGGTTAAAACGGTGGCCTGGGTACGTAGACCACATTCGCGGAGTGAGGAGAGAGTCCAGTGTGACGTGTTTGATGGACCAGGAGGGCATGAGATTTTGTAGCGCGAACAAAACGGCTTCGGCCGGAGAGTGGGCGATAAGAAGGAAAGTGCCCGGATCAGTTCGATGTCTAGGAAGGAGAAAAAATGTGCTGAGGCCTTCTACTTGCACCACGGCCAACGGAAATCCCCAGCTGGAGGCAGAGGACACGACAGAGCTGAGAGTGTCGAGACTCCCTGGTGTTTAGTGCACCGGCTGCGGGCTAGTCATCCAGATAGTGACGGTGTGGTGAACGTCTGGAACGATGAGGGACAAAACGACTGAAGGCGTCGTAACGACGGTCGGTCAGCGGACATGCCCGATTGGGGCGAGTGAGGGTGGGAACGAGAGCGGCGGTGGATCGGATGCCATGGCTGTGGAGGGTGCTGGAGTTACGGTAAAACTGCGATAATTAGAAGTGTACCGAGCGTAAACCCAAGGACGATCTGGATCGACGTAAGGTTGATTTCCCCATAACCTGCCTGTCGTGGAAGAGATCGTTGGCGGGTACCGAAATCCGCGATAGGCGCGAGGGAAGTCGATTGCGGCGAACGGAGTCCCGCGGCACTCCTGCGTGATAAAATTGATTGCGTCGGCACGCTCGTGGAAAAATAGAGAGACGGGGTCACCATGAATACCATCATTGCCCCGCTACGGATACAACGAGTCCTCGATCGACCGTGACTTCCCGAGACGGCCGCCTTTCGGAAAGACGCTAAAGCGGTTAAGGTCCAACGGGCTGGCAAAGGGGGAGGAAGCCAAGGGACCGGTGACTCCAGAGCAGAAGATATCCTGGCGAGAAACGGCTAAAATAAACGGGGCGGCGCGGCGGACTTCGTTGTGATGACGTAGCCTGGAGACCAGTTACGCGAGAGGGTCGGAGACCAACAGTGAAACCTCGCTCGAAACAAGAGAGGATATACGGACAGAAGGCAGGGGAGGAGTGAACGGTGAAACTGCTGCTATCCTAGGCAGCAGTGGCGCCGTAGGTGGCCCAGTGTAATGTGAGAGGAATGCAGCTTGCAGTTCGGGAAATTTGAGGACGGGCGACAACAGACGAAGAAAAAGCACGCAGAGAAGTGGAAATGCCCATGAGAACGAGGAAAGTGAAACGACAGAAAGACGACTGAAGATGAACGGACAGTCGACAAGTCCTCTTGGGGGTGTGCGAGAGCGGGAATGGTGGAGGCGTGGGTCAAGCGAGTAAAGCACGTCGGGAACGAGGAAGAAGCCTCTGAGAGCGCGAGTAACGACGCCGTCATTGCGTCGTTAGGACGGTCAGTCGGCAGATACGCCCGCGTAGGGGCGAGAGAGAGCGACTCTCCAAAGCAGAACAGAAAAATGTCCTGGTGAGGAACGGCTCAACAAAAAACTACGGTTAAGTGCGGCGGACTTCGTTTTGATGACGTAGCCTGGAGACCAGTTACGCGAGAGGGTTGGAAACCAACGGTGAAACCTCGCTCGAGAATAGAGGAGATACGGACAGACGGCGGGGGAGGGATGATCGGTGAAACTGCTACTGGTGTTGGTAGCTGTGGCGCCGTAGGTGGCCCAGTGTGAGAGAATGCGGCTGAAGTTCGGGAAGATGAGTACAGGCGACAAGAGACGAAAAAAAAAAAACACGCAGAGAAGTGGAGATGCCAATGAAAACGAGGGAAGTGAAACGACAGAAAAGCGAGTGAAGACGAACGGACAGTGGACAAGCCCTTTGAAGGGGGTGCGCGAGAGCGGGAATGATGGAGGCGCTGGTCAAGCGAGTAAAGTACGTCCGGAACGAGGAGGAACCTCTGAAGGCGCGAGTAACCACGCCGTCATTGCGTCGTTAGTACGGACGGTCGGCGGACACGCCCGCGTAGGGGCGAGCGAGAGCAACTCTCCAGAACAGACAAAGAAAATATCCTGGCGAGGAACAGCCAGTGATTAACCAGTTATACTACTGATTTGCACACAGATAGATCATGTTTATACAATGTATCACAATGGTACAATAAGCAGGTACTCTGGAGTCTTACTACAGTGTCTAAGCCTATTTTTTATTTCCCCTGACAAAAGCTGGTTTTTTTGGAATATTGAGCTTTAAGAAAATTCACAGCATTGGAGTATTCATTTCGTATGCTGGTCCATTATTTTGTTTATATACAGTACACGTAACCAGCATGTAATTACATTTGCAGGAAATAAAAAAACATACACATTTGAACATTTATTGGGCAGAAACAAAGAAAATGACTTCGAAGTTTTTTCTTTCCTACTGACCTTTTCATTGTTCCTAGCTTTCTAAGTTATATGCACACTTTCCCACCAGGATTAATTTTTTGCCCGATGCTGGTGCATGTAAGGATTATGGAACTTTTTTCAGATCAAAAGGAATTATTTTTAACCTCCCATGGTTTCTTGAAGCAACAGCCATGACCAATTTATAAACTGGCATTTTCTTTCTTAAAACTCTTTCCAGAAAAGCAAGAAATACAGTTTGACACCACTTAGGTTAAGTACTGCTGTAGCTTATATTTATTGGGCAGGGGAGGAGCGGGGAGGGGTGATTGATGAAACTGCTGATGGTGTTGGTAGCTGTGGCGCGGTAGGTGGTCCGGTGTGAGGCTTAAAGCTCAGGAAAGTGTACGGTTGACACTCCCTCTCGGGGGTGCGCAAGCGCGGAAAACGGTGGAGGCGTGGGTCAAGCAAGTAAAGCACGTCGGGAACAAGGAGGAAACCTCTGAGGGCGTGAGTAACGACGCCGTCGTTGCATCGTTAGGACGGTCGGTCGGTGGACATACCCGCAAAGGGGCGAGTGAGAGCGAGGACGTGAGCGACAGCGAGTCCAGCACGTCGAGGGCACGAGTAACGACGCCGTCTTCGCGTCGTTCGGACGGTCGGTCGACGGACACGCCCGCGTAGGGGCGAGCGAGAGCGAGAATGTAAGCGACAGCGAGTCCAGCACGTCGAGGGCGTAAGTAACGACGCTGTCGTTGCGTCATTAGGACGGTTGGTCGGCGGACAAGCCCGCATAGGGGCGAGCGAGAACGAGAGCGTGAGGGACAGCGAGGCCAGCGAGTGCAGCACATCGGGGGAAAGATGAGAAGACGACGGAAGAGGCGAATGACAACGATCGGTCGTCAGACACGCCGGCGTGCGTGCGAGAGAAGGCGGAAATGGCGGCGGGGGCGGCCAGCGAGTCGGACGAGTGGAGCACGTGGTAGAACGAAGTGGCCCGTGGCACACGGAGCGCTCTTGACGGCGCTTGCGGACTGCAAAAACCGCTCGGGCAAAGTAAGACTGACAGAACTTTATTGATACACGGTTATTCTGAACGGTCAGTTATGAACATTCTGTGGGGCGAAGGGGGCACGGTAGGGTTTTTCCAGCGACAGAACAGAGCCGGTTTGTTAGTGTCAGAATGTTCCTTTGAGAGGACGCAAACGGGGTCGGACAGTTTCTGCAATATAGATCTGTACACGGCTAAAACACTCTACTGTGTGGATGACACCATTTTCTTTTTGCAGGAACAGCAACGGTGATGTAATAGTAATGAACGCTTATGTGACGACTGCAGGGGTGGAGGTGGTGGAACAGACGAGGAGCAGGGAACGAAGGCCCACCAGGCGAATGAGGCCTCCGCGTAGCGCAAACAAGACGGATCAACTTCGGAAAATGCATTGACTTACCTATAAACAGAGGAGGCGACTGAGGAATCTGCGGAATGAGTGGAACTACGACAGCTCGCCGCGAACAAATTAGACCCACATGAATATGGCGCCAACGAGGCCCCTACTGCGGATGCCTGACGGCTTTGGACTGTGGCGAGGGATGTCTGCAGGCATTAGTGAACAAGTTGGGAAGCTGAAGAAGACCTGGCGAGCGTCGAACCAGAGAAGACGATCGAGAATGACAGAAATATCGCGTACGAAGGCACACAAAGAACTGTGGAGCAATTGTGCGGACAGTTAAGGGACTGACAGAGGCAGAAGTCGGCGGAGACGCAGTATTGTATTCTTGAGACCTGGTTCGACCACTTGGAGACGTGCTGGGCGGAAAGGCGAGAGTAAAAACAGCGACGAAAAACGACTAAACAAACAACTTGCACGGAGCAAGCTGCAAACGGCACACGTCAGCATGACAGCAGCACGCGAAGGCCGATCCTGGCGGGCGAGCGAGGCTACGCCGGACCGAGGCTTAGGCTGCGCTCCCGTACATTAACTTCTGTCAATCAAAGATAGACACCAAATAATTTTGCCAGTCTTAGCATCGTGGAAGGTAGCGCCGGAACTGTAGCGGCCACGAGTGTAGCCGCGAGTCAGATAAAAGCCGTCGAACTGGATTTTTTCTCCACGTCGAATTGCTTCAGTTCTTGCTTTTTGCACGCTCCAGTCGGCGATCTTTTTTACGAACGGTGCAATCCATTCAATAATATGGATCCACTGGGTGAAACTGACGCAGGCCGAGAGTCCCGAGAATGTTGTGGTAATCTTTATAATATTGCCCATTTACAATGAAAGAGCAACGAAATTACGTCCTGCAGATCTTGGGCGAGTTGTGGCTTTAACGACAGGAATGCTACTCTTCAAGTTGACTGTTTTCCCACATCGACTACACTTGAACTCTTCAACTGTGTTTTGTTTCACCGAACAAAATTCGAATTTAGTTTTTATTTCACAGTCACACTGTTGTAGATTACTTTAAGTAAGTTTACTGTTAGGTAGGTTCTCAAGCGAGGTTGATGTTGTATTAGGAGAAGTTGTCTATCACAAGTTTCGAGCTCACAATTATTAGTCAAGTTTTCTATCGATCAGGCCGAGTGGTTAGCACTTTTGATGTATAAATGAAATTCTTGAAATATAACTGCTTTCAAAAATGATTTACAAACCTCCTCGCTCACCGTCTGCTGGCCACCGCTGCTCCATGCTGTCTTTGGTGAGTGGTTGCAATTTAGTGGCCTCGATAGCTTCGTTTATTTGTATTATATCTAAACAGTGGTCTTTCTCAGGTTCGGAAGGACAGTTCACGGACACAGGTTCACAAGGTCGCACAGTTTTATCGCAAAAGACTTCAGGGGGTTTCGGAGCGGTCAAAAAGGCCGCGGACACAGAGTTTGCAGGTGGTTATAGCGTAATACTAATTTTAGTTTGTGTCTCCGCATCTTTGAGATTTCGATTCCTAACCTGACACTGGAAATCGTGTGCTGTCACCTTTTCGAAATTTCCCATCAACATGCAGCCATCGCTGCGGCTTTCTGTTAATACGTCCGTACGTGGGTGAGGTTTTCAAGCAAAACAGCCGAGTTAAAAAAATAAAGGCACCACTCACTTGTTGTAACCGTAAAGAAGAACATTAATCAAAAAAAATGTAAGCAAAGAGTGTTTTTTGTGTTTGTTGTTTGAAGTAAAAAAGTTAAACGGCGACTTGAATCTGCGACGGGCCGGCGCCGAAAAAGGTGCGCGAAAAAATTTGGCTGACCGGAAGTGAATTTGCACCTCAGTAGCAACCGTGTAGCTTAGCAACGAGATACTTTAATGCACCCTTAACACAAATGTTTGCCCGAGAAGCGAAGCTTCGAGAGCAAATTTGCTAGTTTTAAGAACTATCAGAGCGACAGTTCCGAGACATAAACACTCTATTGTCTTCATTGTTCACCACTAAATTTCCTGTAGAGGCATGCCTTAAAACCGAAAACAACAAGAATTTCTTCATCAAAGTTTGCAACCGCTATAGAGCACTTAGGTGTTTCGTATTTTCCGTTGTATCCTCTTCAGATGATATGACATCTCTACATGTATAAACTATTTTATATGTCAACTGTTGTCTTCTAAAGAAGAAACATTCTAAAAAGGAAACCTCGAATCTTGAAACCTCTATGCCCACTTGACGTTTTACTGTACGACAGTTTATCACAGTTTTCAACCTAAAAAAAATACTTCTCTTGCTCTCTTTTAACTAAATTCGACATGGGACAATAAATTCTTTTCATCTTATCCATAAAAAATTACATTACAGGAGAATAATAATTAGATTCCTTTTAGGGTCAAATAATTTTAAATAAATTAATTTATGATAAGTACTCTGTAGGTATTTCATTTTTTTTCCAATTTTTTTTTTTATTCATTTTAGTCGCACATGATTTCTTGTGATTTTAGCGACATATACTATGTAAAATGATGTAAATAATGCACTAGGATTAGCCAATCAGAGCATGCATTATGCCGGCTGAAAACACGAGCATATGTAAATGATATTTTTATGACAGAGAACTGGAGAGGGTAAGAACATCTCATTCTTTTGTAAATATATTAATTGAAATGGACAGGATTGAAATGCAAATTATTTGATTAATTGAATTTCAATGAATTTCATGTCATTTCAATTGAAATAAACAGGACTGAAATGCAAATTATTAAATTAAATTATTTGAATTTTAATTAATGTCATGTCATTTCATGTCATTTCTGGCCTTTTGCTGTATGGTACTACACGTGTAATCTCTTTTCCTGCCTTAACTGCTGGAAACAATTTTAACAGAGCTGTTTCTGTAGTTTCATTAATATTATTTCTAGTAACAATGCTACCTGTAGCAGTGTTATTGAGTAGATTTACTTTATGGATAGTTTTAAATGTTTATCTTTTCTTTTGATTTCAGAAGACAACAAGATATTCAATCATGTGTATACATAAGCTGATCTTGGTGTTAACGTCTTCCAAAGTAAAATGCGTTTTTCCAAACTTGAGTCGCACTAAGGATTTTCCGATCATCACCTAAGTATTCCTCCGACTCTTTTCTGTGTTCAGTGAATATATATATAATCACAATGACAAGGGAATCGTTACAGTCAAGAATGTTTTTATTTAACTAGGCCATTTTTGGAATCAGAGAAACTGTGTTCGCCAAGTCTGAATGGACATCTTTAAAATTCAAAAATTCTGCGTTAGAAATGCTCCATACAAGTGGA
>JAHPZR010010018.1:30000-44024 GCA_019787425.1 Platygyra sinensis
AGCTCAAGTTTTGAGTTCTTCAGTAGCTGCTGTCCTTAAAGCCTTCAGTCCTCCAGACACAGCAGCAACAGCCCAGTTGTGTGAAATGGTGGACTCTTTCTTTGACTGTCTTAATGTTCGTAGTACCTCTGAGCATCAAAGAAAGAGAAAGCCTTTCCTTGCTCCATACACCTCTGTGCATGATGAAAGGTTCCAGTGGCTAGAAAGCAATTTCTTGGGATACCTTAGAGAATGGCTACAGAGCACTAAAGACAGGCAAGGGGATTTCACCAAGAATGCCAGGAGTAAAATGTTCCTTTCTTGGCAAACCTATGAGGGGCTGCACAGTACACTCAGTGATTGAAGCAACAAGGCTTGTTTTGACTAATAACTCATTTAATTGTTTTCCAGTGCCAGGCTACCCTCCTATGCAGCCACTCCCTTGTTTCTTTGCATGACAACACAAAGGGACAGCTGCATAGGAGTCTATTGCATAGCTTGATTATTCTGATTCTTTCTTTGTTTACAACAGTAACATATGTATAATGTCGGCCGATATCTCGGTTGATACATTGGTCGATATGTCGACCGACATATCTCGGTCGACATCTCAACCGACCCTCGACCGATATGTCGACCGACATATCGGTCGACACCCGGCCGATATGTCGACAGATACATCGGTCGAGAGTCGGTCGATATGTCGACCGATATATCGGTCGAGGGTTGTTGTTGTTTTTACATGCATATTTGTGCCATTTTCTGTATATTTAATGTAACCTCAAGCTTTTCTTCATTTTAAAGGTTTCTCCTGGGTGAAGGGATGGATTATGTCTTGACAGAACGATTTTGTCAAGACACTCTGGAAGAATATTTTGGCAATCAAAGAAAATTGGGCAGACGCAGTGACAATCCAGATGTGCGACTCTTTGGTTACAATGACAATGCAATCAGAACACACAGATCAATTTCCTGCCAAAGTGGAAACACCCGTGGAAGAAAGGACAGAAGTAAAGCATGGGTGAATGTGTCTAATGATCCTCTACCCAAGAAGAAGTCAAAGAAGAAATAAAACATTAATTAGACAATCAGCTAACATGTTGATATTTTAATATTCTAAATATTCTACAAAACACACCATTCAGTGCCAATATTTTGGTTATCAAGTATGCTTTTCACTGCTTTGATTGTTTGTGTCATTCAGAATATCACTAAATTTATTATTATAAAAATGATGTAAACAAGTATGCCTGACTAGATTGGTTTTCCTTCATCTTTTTAGATTGGCAAAACTATAACAATAACTGGTATTAGGCTAGAATAAAAACCATTGTTACATCTACTTTTTTTTTCCAAGAATACTAATTACATATAATCATGTTACTTTCACAGACCAAGAGATATCATTCTATCTTAGGCATGAAACTAATTCTAGGTAATCTAAATACCATGCTTCAGGGATGTAGACAAAAATTTTTAACACACGGGAATTATCAGTTCTCAGGGGGGTTTAGAAGAGTCCATTATTAAAGATTTTTTATGACTGCCGAAGGTTTCTGAGCCAGGACAATTGAGTTCACAGCCGGGTATTTTCCCCGGCTCCGGGCTGTTATCTACATCTCTGATGCTTACACATTGTTGGTTGTTTATAATTAATTATAACTTTTTTATGGAAATAAAATCTCAAATGAAGAATCATTGGGATAAAAGAGAACATTAAAATTATAAATAAAATTATTACTATTGTTGCTTGATTTCTAGGATTGCCTTTCTTCATTATCTACACTTGCCCTTTGTATTTCCTTCCTCAGGGCCTTAGCTTTAACTTGCTTTTGTTTGAGCTTATGTTTCTGAATTATATCCCTTGCAAAGGAAAAGGAGCGCACTCGTACATACAAGTTAATAATGCTATGTAACATATCCTTGCTAACAGAGTTCTCAATTTTCAGTGATGCCTCAGATACTATTGCATTAAAAGAAGATACCACATCTGGATCTTTACAAGATTTTTCAATTGCATCATGAATATTAATAGACCTTTGACATTGGCCAGGCTTGCAGGTTTTTCTAAAATAATGTTCTGCTTTCAAAAATATTGTCTGAGCTTTTCTAGTTGGGCCCCATAACCCACCATGGTTCAATGAAGTTACTAGTTTCTGTGATTCCAAAGCATTTTTGCTTTCTTCTTTACAAGCTTTTAATGCTGAAATTGCCTGTTGACTTTCTGATATTTTCCAGTTTTTAGATGCTCTGTGTTTATTGTGCAACTTTTGCAACACATAGCCTCCTAGATATTGTAGTCCAGCCATCTCTTTTTCTTGTAAAGACTTGTCAACTTCATCATCAGCACGATTAGGGGATAACTGTACCTCCTTCCTGTGGGCCAGCAGTCGATCAGCAAGTTTTGTTGACAGTAATGTTGCTGAATTGCGTGACAGGCCTGGGAAGTACTTTGTAGCTTGCAAAGCTATCGTAGCATAATACTTCGAACAAAATTTTTCTCCATTTCCATTCTTTGTCAGACCCTCGCAAATCATTTGAAGATCTTCAAATTCTTTAGATTCTTCGCTTATTTCAAATTGGTACGATCTTATTTCGTCCCTGATTGCGTTCGTGAAAACTTTCTTATTCGCTATTTTGTTCTTCGCGTCATTCACAAGGTCAATCAAGACATCGGTTGTCAATGTGCCCTGAGGTGATTCTTCATGTATTTCCAGGTCTGTGTCTTTTATATTTTCCTTTTGCTTTACTGCTATGTGTCTGTTTAGGCCACGCTTGCTTTTGCAAACCTTTGGACAGAGACTGCAAGTTATGTCTTCCCTTTGAACCTATACGAATTGAAGACATTTTTAGTACGAAAACTATGGTTCAAAACTAACCGCTTGGAGATTGCTTAAAGCGAAATAGCACTATAACTTTGAGAATAAGCTTTTTTTATTTCTAAAACAAGCCTATCTGACTGCTTTAGAGCAGCAACACAGAACTATGTACAGTTTTGCTCATCGATCGATCTCTCAACTACGCACAACAGCACACGGATAAACCACCTCGATCTAAACAAACAATTAAACAATCGCACATTTTAGGCACGAGTTTAATACCAACCTCCTGTACAGCTTCTAGAAATTGTTCTTCCACGTTTTCGTCTTTTTCTAAAATGGCCATAATCACGTCGAAATCGTCTGCAAATATAAAGTCTCCGTTGTCTGACGCCATGTTTGTTTATACTGATCACTAAAGCTGTGCACGGTCGTGATCACGTGATGGTACGTTTCGACCTTCAGTCGCAAACAATGGGGCTTCCTTTTGAGGTTTGCCGCCCTTCCTAACCATTCTCCTCTATTAACTATGCATAGACAGCGTGCAGCAGAAAGTATAGCACTTTGATGGTAGTCAGACAATTATGCATAGCATCATGTGTCATTTCTAAGAACAAACAAAAGCTGCTAATTGTTACTGTTTCATTAGCTGCAAGCATCAGACCATGGAATTTAAGGTACAATCCCAGTATTTAAGATGTCATCAAAAATTTTAAAAGCCTGGGATTTTTGTCCGGAAATATTCTCTCACTTACATGTAATGGTTATGTTAGCTTAGTATTCTACTAACTATTGTACATATACAGTGTACATTGATTGGCTTAATTGAATGTTTTCAATCCCTCAACAGAAACGTTTATTGTAATTGTCTTATTTATTTCTCAGATTCACTTTTATGTTCTAAACCAGTTCACTGTTAACTTAATCACGTATTACTGAAGTGGCATTCACCATTTAATTGATTATCTTGTTTTCACTAAATAAATATACTGAACTGAACTTTTTCCCTGTTTGAAATATCACACATGTGGTTACCCTTCCAACAAAATCCACAGATATCACACTTACCATCCACAGTGCACAAATCAGTTTTGTCCAGGCGATTTGAAAGAAAGTATCGATTTCCTCATGGGTGTGACCAACTGGGAGAAAGTTCAACTTGATCTACATTGTAAGGAATAATAACGCAAGTTACAAATCAAGATGTTGTAAGGTATTGGTGGTTTTCGCGTCACGCAAGTAAGCTTACAAGTGAAAAAAAAATCGCTTAACATTCAATAAATTGAGTCAAGAAATTGAAATATAGTAGAAGAGTAATAAATAAACAATGTGCAAAAGTTTCGGGGATGTGCGATACTCCAAACTCAAGTCATTTGGCAAACGGTATTACTGAAAATTATAGCGTATAGTATGGAGACGCCATGTTGGAGTCCGTCTGAGGGACTCCAACATGGCGGCCGGAAACCAGTGGAAACATCTGGAGCTTCCTTTGGCTCTCTCAAAACGTTTATTCTCTCTGTTAAACTTGAAAACAGTCGCATAGGCACTTCTCTCGACATATTGGTTACCCAGAACTCGAAAACATAAGGCGAATTGATATTTTCGTGCACGTAACATGTTACCCAGAAACAATGCCGATGTCACGCATTGTGAAAAAAACCGTGTTCTATTTTCAAAACAAAGCGGTCTACCGAGCTGAAGACAAGCCAACAGATATATGTTTAAAATTGACTTTTACCTGATGAAGGTAAACACTTAAATTTTTTAACTTTAGTTTTTTCTGACGTCACGTGAAAACCAAGAATTAATATAATTAATTTATACAAACTTTACAGGCCCGGCGGGAATTTGTGATGTCACGCTTTCACACACGTGGATTTAGGTGCGAGATGAGGCTGCAATAGTAACGTGACAGAAAACAAGGCTGTATTTTTTAAACTTTTTCATTTATTTCCTTATAATTTTTTCTCGTTCCGGTCGTTTCGTTTCGGCCGTTCCGTTTCGGTCGTTTCGGTCGTTTCGTTTCGGCCGTTTCGTTTCGTTGTGTCGGGTTTTGGTACATGCGGCCGCTGCATACTATAAAATCGGCATGTGCTTGACACTTAGAAAATTTTCGCTTCCATCGGCAGTTAGAGATATTTAACGAGTTGCTACAGAAAGCTTCTTTTGAACCTAGTGAGGAGATGCAATGTTTGTTTAGAACAGCCAAGCGGTTCTAACAATCATTAGGGATCTGTAGTGGACGAATTCGGCAAGCTTGTGCATATACCATCTTTATCCGACTGCCGGTCACGGTCTCTACTAGACTTTAAATGCCCTGCAGTCAAAATTATTCACCGAATTCCGACTGAAATCCTCAATCAAACCTATTGTAAGTATTTGGTGTTTCTTTAGAAATGTCAAGCGATCCTAAAAAGTATTTTGGTTTTTTCGGCGAATTTACCGAACTTGTGTATATATACCGTAAATTGTTTAGTTTTTCGGCTGCCGGACATTAAGTCCATTTGAGACCGTCACCGGCAGTCTCACAAATGGTTGTGTCGATAACGCAATTTTACGGTATACACAAGCTCGGTAAATTCATCAAATGTAAAACCAATTTACTTTTGAGGATCGCTTAAAATTTCTAAAGAAACACCAAATACTTTCAATAGGTTTGACTGAGGATTTCAGTCAGAATTCGGTGACTATTTCTGACTGCCGGGCATTTAGTCTATTGGAGATCGTGACCGGCAGTCGGATAAGGACCAATGTGATTTTATGGTATGTACAAGCTTGCCGAATTCGTCCACTACAAATCCATAATAGTTTTTAGAATCGCTTGGCTATTCCAAACAAACATCGCATCTTCTCATTAGGTTCCCAAAAGAAGCTTTCTGTAGCAACTCGTATTATCTCCAACGGCCGATGTCAGCGTAAATTTTCTAAGTGTCAGGCACATGCAGATTTTATAGTATGCAGCGGCTCGGTTATTTCGTTATCTTGCACACCAACATAATTTTTGAAATCGATCTCCATTTCTAAAGAAACATCAAATATCATCAAAAAGTTTGAAAGAATCTTTCAGTGGAAATTCTGTGACAATTTCTGACCTGCCGGGCATTTAGACACAGGCGTTCTTTTTATGTTTCTGGTTATGCTTATGTCACTGCTGTTCTGCTTATGCTTGTGTGCTAGAGAAAAACCAGTCATAGGTTCAGCTGTAGGTTGCATTAGAGCCGTTTTCAATTGAGGGTCGAAAGTAATTATCATCTTGCCTTGAATTATTTTGTATTCTGCTGCTCAGTTTTCTTTTTTCGTGACTGGTGAGATTAATTCCTTTGGTTGTGGTTTTATGACACTCAAATGAAAAGCATTCTATTCATTGCTGTCAATTATCTTGCAGTGCTGTTATGAAGAACAGCAAACATTTTACTTAGGGTTCAGAAGGTCAATCTCTCTGCTGATTTACATTTTTGATCCTCACTGTTTGCAAGTCTAGATCTGTTTTGAACATATCAGCAGCAGCAAACCAGTACTAAATTGTTTCATCTTCAACCAAAAAACCTAGAGTGAATTAATTGTAACCTAAGATATATCTTTCTTCTTTGACCTTATCAAACACAAGGAGCTCCACAAGAAGGGCCAACATTTACATCATGTACTGAATTCTTCGACACAACTGTCAAGTTGCAGATAAATAAATGGGCTTATTTTTTTGTTGAACGAATGACATCAATAAAACTACTTAAAAGAGTGGCAAATGTTCGAAATCCGCTCTCGTTCTAGCGACGTTTTAGCGGTTTATAAAAGTCGGCGAAAATCCGATACATTTTAATAATAATTTTAAGTTTCCCTCCCCGCGCCAAATTAAGATGGCGTTATTATTCACACCGTGGAAAGGTCCATTTAGCTATTCACATTTCATATAAATTAAAGAGAACCAATGACAGAGGGAAAACAATCCTTTCTCCAATGCTGGTTGAACTTAATAGCTTTCAGCAGTGGGAAACAAGGAGTTTGCAAGTTATGACTGTGAATGTAGTCAAAGCACATGTAGTTTTAGTAGGCAACTAGTTGGCTTTTACAAATCAAAATAACCAGCTGATGCATGCAAGTTGCAATATGATAAGATTGATTTTTTTTGATTGGTTCTCTTTAAATTATAAAAAAAAACAACAACAACAAATCCAAATTAAAGGGGTGAGTGGAATAAAGCCCTAGGTGACTTTTGGAAAATGTTGAGGCAGTCAGGACTGAAATACGTACAAGCACTTGTTACAGTTTACTCTTGTCTTCATTATTGTCCAAAAAGAACAAGTGATAACTACTAGTTCTTTTGAAACAATAACTAATATTGGAGTAAACTGTGAAAATTGCTGGTAGGTGTTTCAATCCTAGCTGCCTCAAAGTTTTCCAAAAGTCACTAAGGGCTTTATTCCACTCACCCCTTCAATCGACAACAACAGTTACTTTTAAAGAATGTCTTTTAAGAAATACTAAAGAGTGCTGTATTGTTTTCATGGTAACCTGCTATTGTTTTAAATTGGGAGTTTCTTCAAAATTGTGCCCTGGACTTAAATTAACTCGCTTATTCAGAAAGTATGTTTACAATTATTTTATAAAATCTGTGAGAATTCACAAGCAAAGCTATAAGGTATTTACATTGCTTCTCTTTGTTGTGTGTAGAAAACACAAAGTTGTGCGTTTGTTTGTTTGTTTTTTTTTTTATTCCAGTTGAAACTGTTTATCTTTTCCTGTGAATAAAGTGCATAAATTTACAGGAGATAGGGGGAGGGCGTTATGGAATTAATTTAACTGCGTAAAGGGTGAAAATTTCTTCGTTTCAGTGCATGTGGATTTGTAACATGAAAAGGCGTTTTATTTACCTCTCCCATACGTTTCACTCTTTTTGTCACCATTATTTTTAAGCAGTGACAGTGACAATGGCTCAAGTAATAGACTGAGAGAAATGTTAGATGTCAATTAATAGACCTGTTGTATAACGCTCTATATAAAATATTTGTAATGATTGTGTTAGCAGATCGTATCCCCAACATTGTATGTACATGTACATAGTATTTTTCCGTTTGAAACTCTGGTTTTCTGTATATATTGTAAAAAGCTATTTAAAGTGATGGCAATAAAGTGAATTACAATGTAACATTGTGTTGCTGCTCCTGTTGGGTGGGTCGCAGAGAGCCGTGTATCATACATTGCGCCATTTCATTAGCACTGTTTAGTAACGTGCCTTTTTGATCGCTTCCGTCTTTGTTATCGCCTTGCAGACATCATAAATTATCGCAAGGTTATCGTAAACATACGATACGCTTTCCTTTACAGTACGCGTAAAGGTAACCTTTAGTGGGTAATGGATCAAACTCTTTTTTAACCCGCGCAGCCGGAGGCTGGGCGGTTTCTTGCTCTGCCTTCGGTTTATTATTATTTTTTTTTTCCTTGTCGGTGAGCAGACCCAAACTCCCCACTCGCTCGGCCAATTGTCGTCACCGATGATGTCATCATCAGCCAATTACAGGCCATTTCTCAGCTCTTTTCGTCATATCCCCGCTCAGGAGCATTTTGTCAAGTTAGCAAATTAACTATTCAGATGGCCGTCTGTGAGAAATGTTTATTTGGTCAAAATTGGGCCAAACTCCGTTGGAGATGCACATCAGGACATTTGCAAGGATAAAGAATGCAACTTAATTAGGACCAGTTGCTGGCTACTAAGGCTGAAATTATCCAGAGTTAAGCTGTATTTTCGTTTTGCGTGCGAAACAGAAGATTCTGTAATCTGGAATTTTTGTTTCTGTTCACTTTCGAAGGGAATATTCAACGCGCTATAAAGGTATTACGTCTTGCCATGGAACACGCTGACGGTAATAAATGTAAGATCGTGTTTACTTCGCCAGAAGCAATGATGAAATTTTGTGGGGTAAAAAAAGTTAGAAACTTAGCCTAAACCCTTTTAACATATGTAAATTTATATTCGTTTGAAAGGTCAAGGTATTTTTCCTAGGACGTAAACAAACCTCTCGGATTACAACACGCTATGCAAAGAATATAATCATTGAATCACGCAACTTGTACTGCTGACTTTCGCTGTGGAATCGATCACTCAATTTATGATCTGTTGACCCGTCAATATACTAAAAATCCAGAGCTTTGTAGTGTGCGGTGTGGAGATGAATTTGGCTTGGAATTTTACTGGAACGGAGCGCTTAACCCTGTACTCTGATTATGTGGAGGAATTGGGGCGGCTGGCATGCTTTAAGTGTCTTTTTTTCGCTTCGAGAAGGAGTGACTTTAAACCGAGTATGTAGCTTTTACTCTTCTTACGAGAGGAAACTCAAAAAGCGGTAAATCGCTTAAAAGGTTTTGGGTCGCGCTGAAACGCAAGATGACTATAAAAAAGACAACAAGGCATTGAGGTCGGTTACTCTTCTTACACTGTAAATTTACTAACATTTTAAAATGTCTATTGGCGTTTGTCGTGTGTCATTGCTGATGTTATTAAATAGCTGTATGTTCACCTCGTTAGACCTCTCAAGTGTGGTCTACTCATCAAGCTTATTTAAGCGATATGGCAGAGGCTGTGACAACGTCGGGCGACTAAGCTCATGGTTGGGAATAGGATTTCTTACAAAGAACGTTTGAATAAGACTGGTCTAATGTAGCTATCTTCTATACGAATCTATTTACTCTTCATTTTTTTCATTCAAATGCCTGCATAGTTATTATGGCCTCGATATCTCTAATTATCTGCAGTTTTATAGTTCTGAGCATGAACCCGATAATTTGAGGAACACTGAACTAACTTTTAAAACTAACTATGCAAGAACAGAATTATTTAGGTCGTCTTTTTTTTTCCTAGAGTTGCTCGTCTTTGGAATAATTTACCTATATCTGTTAGGAAGAGGGAATCACTTTCAATGTTCAATCAAAGGCTCTTTAGAACAACCTCATGGTATGAATTGTTTGCACCCTTGAGTAACCTGCGATCTGGCGATCTTTGCAAAGTTTATACCTTTGTTCGTAGGCTACAGGTGCTGGCACAATTGCTATGTTTGTAAGGAGGGATTGACTTAGTTCAAAAAGAGAGTTACTGTTGAGGAAAAGATTGTAATTATTACTCAGAAAGGGAATTGACATATTTCGAAGTCGGGAACATTGTTTATTAACAGGAAATAGTCTTTGCTAATAGGCATTTTTCCTGGAAAATGGATTTTTTTGGTATGTTTGTTTGTTAATGATTGTTTCAATTGATACCATTAAGGGTGCATTCGTTTGGGATCAATCCGGAGTAAGAATAATTGGAATAATGTGAGGGGAGAATTTGCCAATATTCGTAACCATAAAAAGCCAACAGTTAGCAGTTAGTGAAAGTGCAATAACCATGGTGACAACCTACCTTTCTGTATTATTGTGCAACGCCTTGTAATGACAACTACCTGAAGTTGTAAGTAGTTACTATTTACGAGCAGAATAACTGACTTGCCTATGACGGAATAGCCTAGAACAACGATAAGTTCAATGGCAGCCAGTAGCGCTTTACGATTACTAAACGAAATATTAGATCATTTGTTTAGAGACTATCATATATACAGGTGTTTGTAAATTGTTCTTCGGTTACGCCCCCGCGGTGGGACGCCGGGATACCACTATCCCGCATTGGGTTGTGTTCTGGTTATGTTATGTTATTGGATTAACCTCTACTGTTGGAGCCAAGTGACTGCGTATTCTCTCTCGTTGCATTGGATTGATTTGCTCATTTGTTTGGGAATTATTCTCATTCCGGAATACCTGGATTTCCATTCCGGCTATTCTGCTCCCAGGAGCAGAATAACCGGAATATTCCGCAATATATTCTTATTCCGGAATATCCCAAACGAACACGCCCTAAGTGTGGTCGACAAATAGTTTTATTTTTTGGACAAGAGACTGTTGTTGTAGTAGAGACATGTGAAATACTACTATTTATTTATTTTTTATTTTTTTTTAACTGTTACTGTTGAAGAAACATTTTGAAACTGGTATGTTAATGTACCAAAAATATTTTTATACTTTGTCATTCTACAGTACATCCAGCAAATATTCAAATAATAAGGCCCAATGAAAAGACACATGCTAGATTTAAAAGTGGTAGGAGTGGACAGAGAGGGAGTGGGCATAAAAGCATAGGAAATTCTTTTTATGGTAGAGATCAGATCATTAAAAATATTACATTGAACTGCACAGTCCTTTTAAAGTGAAACTTTCCAATAAATAATGTAATTATTAAATGTTTTGTTGTTCAGAAGTTATAATTGTTGTGATTTACAATTTTTATTCTGGTACATAACTGTGTTTTTGGATATTGAAGCAATATGTCACTAAGTTTGGCAGAATTCTAAAATCTTGCCTGTTGCACTAAGCTTCCTGGGAAGTATATAATTCACAGATTTGCTAAAATCATCAGCTAACTTGTTATGGTGAAAAGAATGTATCATAATCAATCAGGGATTACAGAGCAGAACAGTGAAGTTACTTACTTCAAATAAGAAAATGTTAGAATGCATGACGCCTCCCGGGGAGGGGGTACTCCCTTATTTGGGATATATAGGCATGCACAACCCCAAAGGGTATGGTTTTTTCAGCTGTTTTGGTCATAAATAGGGTACCAATTAAAGCTGATTTTGGCCATCTTGGTCATAAAAAGGGTATGGTTTTTGCACTCTAGCCTTGATATGGGTATGTTTTCAAGAAGCCACTTTTTCATCATTATCGAAAAGAAAATCAAGAAAAGCCCTTCACAAATTATGTTTATGCTAATTTTACATTGGTCTGAACTAGGGAACTGGTCAGAAACAGGGTTTTGATTAACGAGTCAGAATTATTATAAATAGGGTTTCAAATCTTTGGTCAGGTCATAAATAGGGTAGCGAATATCACAGATTTTGGTCATAGCTAGGGTAAGGGATTTAGGAGGCAGGCTGCACACCCCCTCCCAATTTTTCTGGGTCTAATCCCCCCCCCCCCCCCCCCAAGGGGAGACATTGCAAAGGTAATGAATGAGTTGCTTAAAACTGAAGTTGGAGATCTATGAGATGATTTTCTTTTCTATAGTACTTGCATTTAAAATATTGTAATACACTGATTTCACAGACTGTTACCATGTCAGGGTAAAATGCAAACAAACAAAAAAAGTCCAGATGGTATTGCTACTTCACTGTGCTTTTATTAGAACTCAAGATTTCTATATAAGTCAATCTGCTGAAATATTGCATGACTGTCATAATGTACCACCCAAAAATGCTTCAAGTATGATGACAGCAACAAGAAGAAATTATATACAATGTTTGTCAACATCATATGTAATATGCAGGCATGTGACAATATTTTCCGGAAACTTTCCGAACGAAATTATGGCGAAAATTATCTCAAAGTGTGCTTATTATTTAATTATATGTTGCATGTTCTCCACAAAATGCCATACGATAGGAGGAGGAAGGCTTACCGTTTGTCCCAGGTGATAAAGCGTTCATTTCAACATACTGCTTTCTTCCTGTGGCCGGTCAATTCGCCGTCGTCCAAAGATGTCCATCGCCGCACTCTTTACCGAAATTTAAACCTCCATCCAACTACAACTCTGCCGGTTTCCAAAAGTCTCGAGAGGCCCCATAGTAGCTCATAGTCCGTTATTTCAATTCAAAATACCGCACATTTCGAAATTTTCGTGGTCGTGGGTAAAACGAAAAATCAACAAAGTTTAACACAAACCAATTTGCAATAAGCTTATTTCATGATCGCGGTCTCACGCATGTAAAGGATCTTTACGCACGAATCGTTCATGTTATCCTCACTTCTAGGACTTCGACGCCCATTCTTCTGCAGTGGAGAATTCTGTAGCATATTTCCTTTCCATTTCTGGCTCCACAAAGGTAGGTTCCGATCAGCTTTGGAAACAAAAAACCACCACGCTTCACAGGGGCAGGACGCCATTTTGAATCTGTCCAAGTATAGTTGGACGTTTTCTCCCGCCTTTGTACCTCCCCCCACGTACACTGACACAATGGCATAAACAATAAAGCAAACTTGTCGGAGAGGGGGAGATACGGGGAAAAAGTGTTTAATCTAGGTTTAATGCATAAATTAATTGTCTAACAAGTGAGTGAGTGAGTGAGTGAGTGATTTTTAATCGAATTTTGCCCCAAACCCTAAACCCCATAGCATGACTTACGTCATACCATGAGGTAAAAAGGACCTAAGACTCCATTGTTTTGCTACTGATAGCAGAGATTTAATGTAATTGATATTTAATTTCAGTCAGCATTATTTTTGTAACACATAATATTTTACTATATTCGTTTTATAATACTGCCTGTCATTATGGATATTTTATTCATGTTCTTAGTTAACATATATTGTTTCTGGTGGCCTTTATCACCAGGGAAGTTCATTCATGTTGTTAGGTCTTCCAGCAGCTTTTTATTTACATGTTTGTATGTACATATGTCCTTAAAAGTAAAGTAAAGTACAAATCCTTTGTAACATTACACCTTCATTTGCTGAAAGGGGAGAGTCACGTTTCGCGTAATTTAAGGACGTTCGCGCCCAAAAACTTCCCACGTACAGATTTTTTTAAAACTTTGACTGCAGGTAGAAAATGATAAGATTAGATGAAAAATGTAAAAAAAATCGGGGGTCACCGAACTCGTTTTGAAGATAAGGCGCATCACAGATCATAGCATTTCTAGGATTTCCAGCCACTGAGGTGATTCTGGCCGGTTTCATTACTATCGGCATATATTTAAGTTTAAGAATCATATCTAAGTTATGTGTGTTTAACACAGCATATATAGGCCTATTTGATAGATCTTTGCTACATATTCCATTAAATCAGCTAGAATTAGCCTTAAAATATACAACTTCTAAGTTACGCACACCTGTACCCATGTACCAATTCGCTCCTTTTCGAATAGTATATGAGAAATAATTAAAACTTCCCAAGTACAGATTTTTTGGTTTTTTAGTATAATGGAAAGAATCAGAAAAGGAAGTGATCTGCCGAAAAAAAAGTGGGGGTCACCGAGCATCCAACAAAAATATTTGTACACAAAGTTAACGCAAAGGCCATTAGCTCTATATTTTGTTGAGTTTTTGACTCGGTGCGCGCGCTTGAAAATGACGTGGCACGCGCGTAGCCAATGAATAGCGTGCGCACTAGAGATGCGCAGTAGCAATGGGCGCGAACGTCCTTAAGTCGGT
>JAHPZR010010019.1:0-41367 GCA_019787425.1 Platygyra sinensis
TTTTACCAAGAGGGGTCGTGACGACTCGAGTCGACTCGCGTCGAGTCGCCGACTTTTCTTACCCTACCCCATATCCTTGGTGGAATTTACGCTAAGTCTCTCGCGACTAGACTTCCAATAAGTCGAGTCGACTTTTACCAAGACGGGTCGTGACGACTCGAGTCGACTCGAGTCGAGTCGCCGACTTTTCATACCCTGCCCGATATCCTTGGTGTATTTTACGCTAAGTCTCTCGCGACTAGACTTCCAATAAGTCGAGTAGACTTTTACTAAGACGAGTCGTAACGAGTCGAGTCGAGTCGTATCGAGTCGACGCAAAATTGTTACGTGTCAAAGTTGGACCCAACATTACCTTCTCCGAAAAAACTGAAGCTCGACATGGATCAGGTAAGTTTCGCTGCCAAGTGAGTGCAAATAATCCTCTAATCCCCAGTATGATTTCCTGTACATGCTATTTTTGCTCTTTCTTGACGACGAAGTTCTCCGAGGGGTTAGGGGACTACCATCCAAAAAGACAGAGGTGCTCGTCGTGAATTTTGAAAAGAACGTTTGAGAAGTACTGAAGTGTTGTTTTATTGTTATGGCTTGAGATTTATTTTTGTTTTAACCCCTAAGAGTTAACAATCCTAAAAAAGCATATTATCTCTTGTCATATTTTTTCGGCTCAATGCCCTAAAAGAGAGATATGTCCGGGATTGAACGCTAATGAGATTCAAATTCCTTATGATAGCCATCACAAAGTATCCTCATTGGTAAAAAGTCACCAAAACACGCACAATACTGTTAAATATGAAAGTAGGTTCGTTTATCTAAACGAGAAAACAATCGAATCAGAAAAGTTTCCAAAACAATGGCCTCCCGAAAATAGCGCACCCTCTCAATAGAGCGATTTTGAATCTAATTGCCTTGTTATGAAAACCAGTAGAACTAACAGTTGCAACTAACTCTGAACCAGATCTGGTATTTGTTTTGGACGACTTTTCAAAAAGAACATTAGGAAAAAAGACCTAACGTCACTCAACAACAGTAGCTGCTGTAACCTTTGCAATTCTTAGTGACTACCTTTTACATACCTATTGTTTTATTACACAATTTATTCATGCTACATATTTTAATTGTACATTCATTATTATTATTGTTTCTTATTTGTAAATAATTTTAATTTTTTTGTGTCCCCAATTAGTTGTAAAAACTAAATACATTGACACATTAATAAAGCTTTTACTTTGTTTTACTTTTACTTTACTAGCTTTACTTTACTTTACTTTTACTTTACTTTACTTTACTTTACTTTACTTTACTTTACTTTACTTTACTTTACTTTACTTTACTTTACTTTACTTTACTTTACTTTACTTTACTTTACTTTACTTTACTTTACTTTACTTTACTTTACTTTACTTACTACAAAGGCAATAAATACCACTGCTGTCACATGTCCATTGTAAGATGATATTTAACAGTTAGACCCGTAGCCCGAAAGGACTACGAGTCTTTTCTCGGGCGTCTTTTCTCGGTCTTGCTTATTCTCAAATGAATGTTTGAAATTCGGAGGTATTTTAATGTAAAAAAGAACAAAAACATTTTTCAGTTTATAGATAAATGCTTTTCTTTTCTAAAATACTGTAGGCGTCAAGGCAATCGGCCTTACCCAAAGAAGTGTCAACTAAAAGATCTGTGATAAGAGTGGTGGATTTTGCAGACCGTTCGGCCTTACCTCAGAAGATTTTGAAATTCTGTGGCACTTTTCCAATCTACGAAGTCGAAATGGAAGAATTTTCTTCGGATGCCTTGAACACAACATTGGCCTCAGGTATGAGAACTGTTACGCAACTTAGGGCGCGTTCGTTTGGGATCAATCCGGAATAAGAATAATTGGAATGATGCGAGTGAGCGTTTGTTTGGGAGCTATTCTCATTCCGGAATACCTGGATTTCCATTCCGGCTATTCTGCTCCCAGGAACAGAATACCCGGAATATATTCCGGAATATATTCTTATTCCGGTATATCCCAAACGAACGCGCCCCTAATCAGGTTCGAGCTCAGTTAAACTTCTAACTAGTGAGAGCAGATCTCAGATAGTGCAGAGTGTTATGCTGGACTGTAAGTACATTTTGAGTCATCAGCTGCCTGTGTGTAACTTGTTAGTTCAAGGCCCAAAAATAACTTACAATTACCGTTTGTCAAGAAGGTTTTAAATTTTACTGTGGTGTTTTACGTTGAATTTCGTTTATTTTTAATTCATTGATACGTTGAACTAGCAGACGCGATAATTTTATTTTTTCAACGCCAACATTTGTAACTTGATACTTTTGTTTTCCTCGCAAAGTTTGTAACATGATACCCTTGTTTTCCCAAAAACATATAAAGGAAAATATGCTGGCTTTTTTCCTGCTGGAGAAAAATGAACTAATGTTATTAACTTATGAAAAAAATGGAAGAGGAATGATTTTGTTTCATTCAAGAGGCAAATTTTCATATCATCCATAAACAGTTACTAATTTAATTATCAAATAGTCGCGTCGTGTCTCGGAATAGCACGTTTGTCACGACATTACTACCGTGTACTTTTTAATGTCGCTACATTTGTAACTCGGAAATGTTTAGGGTGAATACATTTGTGAACTTCTTGTTCTCTTTCATGGGGGAGAAAATAAACAGACGGCTGAGGAGATCCTTTCGTTTCCCTCTTTAAAGCTTAGCAAACACGAAAGAGTTTGAAAATAGCACACAACATTTTTTAACCGAGCTAGGGATGATTCCAAATGATACGCTGTCACAAAAGCCTTCTTTGCACTTAAAGGAAAACTGACATTACCTGAAATATAACTGCTATCGCCCGTTAAGAGGAGTGTGGTATCGCACGCATGAATGCTGAACTCGAGAACGGATTGTATCATCCTGACAGTGCTAGAGCGCATGCGTCTTACATGTTGTGTTCTACCACAAGGAAAAGCACTTAACATTCAAGTGTAATTGTGTATGAAACGTATCGTTTACGTAACATATAGTTAACACTAATGCTAATCAATCTGCGCATGCGCTTCAAGCAAATTGTTTTTGTTCTTAAGAGCGGAATAGTACCACAAGGATAACAAGAGAATATTGGAATCATATATAGTTTTCTGATGTTATGAAAAAAGTAATGTAAGTATGGTACGTTTTACGTAGCAATCAAAGGTACTTACCCCACCCGCTCAAAACAAGGCTAATTATTTAATTGAAATTACTTAATTAAGACGACCATTACAGTTATGACGACCTTATTGCGCCATAGTGCCTTATTGCCATATTGCGTTAGCGGCGTCAACCCCCAAACCATCCCAATAGTGCACTCTGCACTAAAAAAGTACTAACTGAGCTTTTGTTCGAGTCAGAATAAAGTGGCCGTAAAAAAGATGTGGTTGTGTTACCAGGATGACCAAAAGGTGGGGTTCCACTGTATTGATAAAGATGATCATCTCAAAGCACCTACCCAAAAAGATTTTGAAAATAAAGTTTGCATAATCAGTTGGACAACACACAACATCAAGGCCGGGCAGAGCTAGATACAGCTGTACATTCCATTTCAAATCCTGCCTCCCCTCCCCAGCACACTCACAAGATAAGTAAAGTTTATCACCTAACATAAAATATAGAGTGCAGAAAAGTTTAATAGCTCTTTCAAAAGCTCTTGTCAGCAGAGGAAAAGGGAGTGCGGATATAAAATAGAATAACTCTTTAGGGGGCCAGTTTCTACGGTACGTCTTGTGTACGCGAGACAACCCTTCCCCAGAGTTTCCCTGGCCAAGCTTACTTTTGACTTTAAAAATCTTTATAAAAGTTAATTAACCAACCGTTCACAAGAAGATTGCAAACCTGACTCTAAGGCCAGACAACTCAGGTGGGTGAGTTTCCTCACCTTGCACTGGTTGGGTTACAACCCTTAAATATGACAGCCCTAAACAGTTTGGCTCGCATAACTGGGAAGCTCTCCGTGTGGCGAGTTCCACATAATGCCAACATTTAAAATTTAAAGCAGAGATTTGTATCAAAGAGAAAATCAACTAGGCAAAACTCAGTATGATTGAATAACCGAGGGAGAGATATATTGCACATTTGATTATTCAATTTGGGTTATTCATGAATAATAATTATTGTGTAGGGTCAACTATGAATCGGCGAAACAGGTAGACGACTAGGCCACCGATTCTGAGAACATCTTCGCGACGTTGAGAAAAACGACAAAAACGCATCTAAACTGATCGCTAGCCACTTTAATCTGCCAAATCATTCGAAGCAACATATGGCGGTCTGTGGCCTCTTCCTACATGAAGGAAGCACAGAAAGCCGCAAAACTCTAAAAAAATTCATTTTTCAAATCGGCACTCTTAATCCTCACAGTATCAACGAACACTTTTCATTCAACTAATTTATTTTGTTGTTTTTCACATTGCCAGGCACCAACCAATAGCGTAGCTCCATATTTCTCTATATGAACCACAAACAAACCACAATTCCTGATTTGCTCTGATGAAGGGGTAACACTCGAAACGTCATCTTTCGAATCTCTTTACAGTGGCCAATTCACATTTTCAAC
This sequence comes from Platygyra sinensis, assembly GCA_019787425.1. NCBI lineage: Eukaryota > Metazoa > Cnidaria > Anthozoa > Scleractinia > Merulinidae > Platygyra > Platygyra sinensis. The sequence continues at coordinate 4,581 of JAHPZR010010019.1, forward strand.
TCAGTCAACTTGATAAAACCAAATTATCCAGTAATACTCCCACTGACGCAGCACCATAGTTTCTTTAGAAACTTACCCACTTTACTCAACTATGAATCGGCCTACAAGGACAAGGTTTTCACGAGTATAAACACTTATTTGAGTTGCTTTAGGGGGAGGGTTGTCCCGTGTATCCAAAATGATATAAAGGGGCCTTACTGCTACTTTGGTGTGTTGCCTCAAACAACACCCCCATGATACACCCAAACACCCTTACAGGACCTGATCTTTATACAGGACTTGATCAATGACAGATTCCTTCTGGTGGCTCGAATTTGAGAAGAGGAATCGAACTTTAACATATTCCTCGAATTTTTACTCTGTTCCTTAAGCTTTAAATAAGACATGAGCTCAATCAAGTGTGTACTGGACGTGAATTTAAATTAAAAGCACTGACAGTAATTATTAATTCATGCCACGAAATTAAAGAAATCGATGACCCCGAAGTACCAGTATACCTGTATTGCATCTTACTGAAAACAACAATCTTCAACGAGAGATGCAGGAGTATGGGATACTGACCTTCAGCTTCCTTTAGCAAGCGATCCAGCTTTTCTCTGTACCAATACACTTCAGCAAAGAGCAACTAAAGCTCAGGCGACAGCGACTTTCACAACTAAACGGCTTCTGGTAATTATGTTCTCGGAGTACACAGTGCAAACTATGGACAACAATACTTCATCCTGGTTGTTGTTAACATTATAGGCTATTGCACTTAGCGTTATCACTGAATCACGAACAGCAAGAACCAAAAGTCGGAACAACACCAGTTCTGCAAATGTGTAAAATCCGCCATTCGAAGAGAGGAGCCTCTCTGTTATTGTCTTCCAAAACAATACTAAACTATTCTCTTTTCCCGAAATATTCGCTTAAAACGTCGAAGAAATGTGCTTGAAACATCTTTCCACCCTCACTATGAAATGAAACGAAACTGATGCTTTACAAATACAGGAAAATCTTGAGTAATCGAAACGCCATTTTCTCGCTTTGCGAAACGAGCTAGGAATCGCAGTTTAGACCGGATGTGACGTCATTTTTCGTTGGATGATGCATATACGAAAATTTCAGGAGTCTTCTGCCCCGCCCCTGCACTGTACTGATGTAAACTAATTAAAATTCAAGTTTCTTGATCAGTGTCTTGATCAGTTTTTGAACTAACATCGGATGTGTCTTGATCTGTATGTTCATTGGGTATCAAGATCCATGCACCTGACCGAATTGAAGCAATCTGATTGGGTCATTAGTGCATGAATAATTATGAGTTTGAGAAGTACTTTTCAAAAACGCGAATCGCATTGGCTAATTTTTCCGGCGTATCTTCTATTGGAATTGAATGCTGTCTGTTCATGTTTAGCCTGAGTGTATAGCCTGATCAAGTTTTTTATAGAGTATTAATTCATATTTTACAAGACGTCGTCCCCGCCGTCGTGGCTAAAACTTCTTTCTATCGATAAAGGAAGATTGAAGCCTAAACATCGTTCCTTTCATTACAAACGGACATTCCAAATAAATAACTGCGAGCCATTCTGATATGTTTCATTAGAGTAAACTCAAATCTAAGAAATATATTTTCTACCTATAACAAGGTAACGGTGGAATTACTTAGAACAGAGTTTTTAACTGAGCGGTTTTCCCTTGAAACTCACTGTGGTGTTGAATTCACGAGCGAAGAACGCGGAATTCACACGAACAAGGAACATGCTTTCAAGGTAATAGCGTCAGGAAAACGTGACAGTAGGTTGTTTCCAGGCCTATTATCGAAAGTTTTGATCAAGACCCGTGGACAGAAGTGTCATTCTAACAGAAGTAACGTTCTTAAACGTAGGTAAAAATAGTTTTTAGCAGTTAGTTGGGAAACTATTACTCATTTTCACTCGCTCACTTCGGTTAGTTAATTAGTCGATGGTTGTGTAAACTGTTTGGTGGTTGTTCTGCCTACCAAACAAAAGGCCTAGTGGCCTAAACGCGCATGCTTTTATTTTCTTTTTTTTAAGTTTCCACGCCTGGTGATCAACGCATTTGGCCGCCATTATAAACAAAAGGGTTGCGAAAGCAGTGAACTGATTTGACCATCGCTTTTGGAGTGGAACAGGCGCTCCCAAATTAAAGAGTATTTGACGTCCAACAAAGTTTTGGCCCTTTGGCAGTTTTTTAATCAATGCGTTGGCAAAATTTATGATCGAGTGTTTCACTCTCAAAAATGTTTTTTTTTTTTCCGCTAAATTATTTGAAATTTTCATACTAGCTTTTATTTGCTTAACTTATTGGCATACCTGTGGGAGGCGCGGTGGCCTCATGGTTTAGCGTGCTCGACTCCGGAGCGAACCCTCCGAGTTCGAGCCCTGGCCGGGGACGTTGTGTGTGTGTTCTTAGGCAAGACACTTTACTCTTACGGTGCCTCTCTCCACCCAGGTGCATAAATGGGTACCCGGGCGAATTTAATGCTGGGGGTAACCCTGGGGGTAACCATGCTAGAGAAACCGGGATAAGCTCCGGTCTGCTGGGCGCACTTTGGCCCGAATGCAGACTTTACCTTTACCTTATTGCATACCTATTACGACTAAAACATTCTTTTCCAGTGGCTATGTAAACGTTAATCACACGTTAGTAGTTTCAGAAGAAAATCAAAATGTCCCTTAACAAGGATTCATAATACAGTAGAACCTCGATTTAAAGAAGTCGCTGGGCACCGGCCAAATTTGTTCGTTAAATGGGACAGATGGAGGTTCGTTATATCGAAAACCTCGATATAACGAATTTGAGGGGAAACGAACCAAAATGTTTGTTATATCGAGGTCAGAGTTAATGATTGATTTGTAACACAGGTGACTTCTGTGGAAATACTATAGTGCCAATGTCTATGTCCAAATAATAAGCCGTTGACTGAAAGGTTGCTGTCTCTTTACAATATGGGATTAAAGGATTTGCTGACTGTTGATCTGTTCATCGTTATCTTTCTGTCGCGTGTTGACATTGTAATTCGTTATATCGAGGTATATTTTTACGTTTGGGCTTCCGGATTACGTTCGTTTATATCGGGGAATTCGTTATCTCGAGGCTCTATTCCATACATTTTACTGTAATTTTGGCCGGGACGTAGAGTATCATTCGTTATATCGACGACTTCGTTAAATCGAGGTTACACTGTAATAATAATATAATAATAATAATAATAATAATAAATAATAATAATAATAATAATACTAATTCATAATAATTCATAATAATAATACTAATAATAGATCATAATAATAATAGTAATAAATAATAATAGCCAAAATAATAAAAATACATATCTTTTGTTACATTCTCGTCATCGGAGTCATCAGCTAAGCTGTGCTTTTTGTATTCCGTAGCCCATCCGTAATCGGACTTATCGGCCAGAAGAATATGTTTCTGTCTCTCGGAAATTAACTTCTCACCTTCCTCTAAATCGTTCTTGACCTTCTCTAGCTGGGATTGTTCGGCAGCGGATTTGGCACTATCCAACGTCTCGCTTAGTTTCTGGTTAAACTTGAACTGGTCCTCGTTAGCCTTTTTCTTGAATTTGTGAGGTTCGTTGAACTTGAGGCGTTTGATTTCTTTCATCTGGCTCTCAGCTGATTCCTGGTGCGACCGTTTGATCTGAGAAACGGTCTGCTCCAACAGACCTTTAAACGAGTCTAGGAGCTTGTCGTTGTTAGCGTTAATGAGCTCTTGGACGTCTTCTTTCCCAATAGACATAGTGTGACAGCGAACAGCGTAGAAGGTAAGGAAAGACACTTGGCATCAGCCAAAGGTCGATGGTTGGTTCCGAAGGCCTAGATGGATACCACGTGCTATACTCCCTCTTATATACCACTGCGTCATTACCCATGACGCTCGGGCCAAGGCGGCGAAATACGACATACAAAAACCCTCAACTTGTCGCGTAACATTGTTTCGTTGCAAGTTTTTGTCGATGTTTCCCGTTTTTCACCTTGCGTGCTCAACTTGATCCGCAACAAAAACATTTGTTGCGGGTTGAAAGAAGTTGTTGCGAAAAGTAGAGCGCGGGTCTACTTTTAGCAACCAATTTTCGCTTTGTTGCTCCTTTTTCATCCAACTCACAACTTGTCGCGCAACAAATCTGCTCGTGCCCAAGCAAATCAACCAATCAGCGCGCCGCATTTCTTCAACCCGCAACAAATGTTTTTGTTGCCGGTCAAGTTGATCACGCAAGGTAAAAAACGGGAAACATCGACGAAAACTTGCAACGAAACAATGCTGCTCGACAAGTTGAGGGTTTTTTGTATCTCGTATTTCGCCGCCTTAAGGCCCAGGCCTTGTCGTATCACGCGCCGACAAAATATTTATTTCTACCTAATTCGCAGGCTCAATCGTTAGAAATACCATGTTTCCCGAGGGGCCAGTCATTAAGTGTTTTTGTTATACCTCCCGACTCAAAATTAGAAAAAGCTCCGAAAAAATGATTTGCTTGACGCCATTGCATACACTGGCTGCACTCGCAAAATTGAGCGGCTGCCAAAACCAACCTGTCCTATCGAAAAATCACGATAACAGTCTTTTTCTTCGCAGCTAACAAAAAATATAGACAGTACTAAAGTTGCTTTGGCGTCTTCTAATGCTTAACTCAAGCATTTTGAGTTTGATTTGATCATGAACAGCATATTTTGTTGTAAATTACACAAATACTTTCCTACCTGGCGACGGCGATCAACGAGCGAGTTGACGAACGTGGGCCACCCATTTTGGCGCCAAACCAAAAGCTTGGAGACTCAAAACGTTCATATTTTCCCTTTTGTTAATCTGCACGATGTGTTTTTACGACTATAAATCCGTTTTCTTTAACAATGAATGCCGTCTCTAATGAGAAACGTTGTCCTGCTTTAATGGCTTTTTAACATCACGCCGACTGGTACACAAATTTCCCGCCGTTTCAAGGTGCACAACATGATCACGTGCGAGTCCAAAGTTCATTAAGTTGCTGTTTCCCTAGGGAGTTAGTGAGTTTTATTCGCCCTAGGAAGTTAGAGAGATTTAACCCACGGCACGTGACGCGTTCTCCTCCAATCGGAGAACGTTTTTGAGTTGGGAGGTATGACAAAATTTATCACAGTTTGTCTCGCGATGTAGTCACTTGAGATGCAGATCGCGACCGTTCGACTGCCTACTGGTAGTCTTCTTTGGGTCTGCTGGGTCTGCTGGGTCTTCTGTGAGGGAATCTGGAACAGAACTTCAAGGATCGTTTTTGTTGAGATAAGGACTTAAGAAAATATGACCGGGATCGGGATTAGCCGGTTGAAACCGTCGGGATTACGGGTTTTAGGGAAAATTCCGGTCGGGATGGCGGGATGAAGAGCCCAATTGAGGACCCTCCAGTTTGTCTCACGATGTAGTCACTTGAGGTGCAGATCGCGACCATTCGACTGTTCACTGGTAGTCTTCTTTGGGCGACGAGGTTGACTGATTACACGGCACCATTGAATAGATTGTTATAAAATCACTGTTGCTGAGCTATTTCGTGGTTAATTAACCCATTTTTTTTAAAATTGTTCTCCAAGCGAGATGTAAATCGGAATTTTCAGTATTCTATCTCAGAATGGCGCGTGCGGTATTTGAAGGGACAAACATGGTTAACGCTAAAGGCAGCAACGGGTATTACAGATCATAGTGTAAAGACAAGAATTTCTGTCGAACAGCAAACAAAAGCCTTGCGTTTTAAGAAAAACAGGAGGTCTTCACCCCTGGAAATCGCGCGGAAATGTCAAATCTCGAAGTCAACTGTAGCATGAATATGTGATGCATGCAGGCAGTGAGCGTGCATCGCAAACACTACTTTCACCCAAAAGGTACCGAACCAAGTACTTGAAAGATGTTTCCAGCCATTGGGAGTCATTTCCCTTTATTTGTTTACGAAATGATATTGTGTGACGTTTTTTGATGTCATGCGCAATGAGTTGGTCCCTTTTTATTTGCATAACTAAACGGTTCTCAGCCACGGTACTCACTTTAAAAACTTAAAATCTGCCTAACTATATCCAAAAGTTGACATTTAAGATGTGTTGAAGTTAACTGTATTTGGCAATCGATCTTTCCACAACTTTATTGCTGGGAAAAACTCAATTTTGAGCTCTGCAAACACGGTTCTCATTTTTCATTGTTAAGAATTGTTTTAAAGTTAACTCTTCTACACTGAATTAAGTGAGTACCGTTGCATTTACTCCAGCGTGCTGTGACATGACTTTTGTGAACTTATTTCCAAAAAGTACCATAACTGTCGCGTTGAAAAATATTTTGTCTGGTATTCCGGGCTTAGTCGATACTTTGAGGAAATTGCATTAACACTGGCTTTCTTCGCCGCTGAGTACTGTGCGATGACCAGTGAACGCTGACGTCACTACCCGCAGAGTACTGTGCCTCACTATATTTGTACTCACTGAAACAAGCTGTAATGACTCAAGGTGATCACTAAGTTTGGCTTAAATACCAGATTTGTCGTTTAAATATTGAAGTATCTGAAGAACTGTACATTAATGTAAACAGTTCGTTACGTATCCAAATCAAGCGACTCCATTATCACTGCCATCTCATACAAAAGTTTCTATATTATGTGATATCAACACCTTTCCCGGCGGGTCCAAAACCATTAAAAAAATTCGGAAAAGCCGGGTAAAAGCTCTAAGAAATGCTTTTCTAAACTCTGATGTTCACACACTCGGGTCCTAAATACATTTAGGGCTAAAAAACATCGTAATTGTGCATTTTCCCATGAGACGTGAAAATCAGACAATGGTGGACAAAATTCTTTGGGACACACACAAAAAAAAGCACTGTCTTCCGTTTCAAAATGCATTGCTTCCCCCCCCCTCCCCCCGTACAATGTTGAACCTCTGAAGAAATCGCGTGTACACGTGTCCAACATTGTATGTGGGGGGGGCTGAACATATGTAGATGAATTCGCGCCTGACTGTTTGTTTGGCGCGTGTGAAAAAGTGCTACAAGTGTAAATTTGTCCCAGGACTTTTGTCTATGATTGTAGGAACTGATCAGAATGTTTTTGCTTCCTGTTGACGCTTGTGGTAACACGGCCATCTGTTTACCTATAAACAGACGTACCAAAAAAGGCGATCTTGTTAGCAATCTTGATCTCTTTTAGTGGGACGGGTTGATGGTTGTTTACTGTTTAGGTGTTGTAGGAAGACATCACCTCTATCCGGATCCAGGATGGCAAAGGTATTATCTACATAGCGCTTCTAGATCTTAGGCTTGCTAGGTGCTATTGGTTCTTGTTCAAGTATCTAAATTGTAAATATTAGCAATAACCGCGGACACCGGGTTCCCCATAGCGGCGCCATCTCGTTGTTCGTAAACAGATGAGGGTCCCCAAAAGGTTATTTCAATCCCGCCATCCCGAACGGAATTTTCCCTCAATCCCGTAATCCCAACGGTTTTCACCCGATCCCGGTCATATTTTCTTAAGTCCTTATCTAAAAAAAGAAAAGCGATCCTTCAAGTACCGTTCCAGATTCCCACACAGCAGACCCAGCAGACCCAAAAAAGACTACCAGTAAGCAGTCGAATGGTCGCGATCTGCATCTCAAGAGACTACATGGTGAGACAAACTGGATCATAGATCGATTGTACTGGAAGCACGTTGATCTTAAACCAAATTCAAGAGGTCCGTGATTTAAACTGGTGTTACCAGTTTCCGTAGTGTGGCTTGTACGGCTCCCTTCATGACGGGTAAACAGCGACTCTACGACGAAGGACACTATGATCTCTTGTTCCTGGATCTCTTCAATGGCGAATGGTGGATGCGAAATCAGTTCAGTTTTTTGCTGTTAGAGCAGATGTTAGATAAGACAGCAGACTAACAATAACAACAACAACAACAACAACAGGAAAACGGTAAACAACAGCGGGCCGGAACAATGGAACAATGACAGGACTGAAATGCGCCAATCACAGCCCACCTTCGTGATATAAATTGTGCCGTGTAATCATCCGACCTCATCGTTCGGAGAATACTAGCAGTAAGAAGCCGAAAGGTCATCTCAAGTGACTACATCGTGAGACAAATGATAATACACTTTATTAAATAGACTCTACGTTCCAGTGCTTCTGTTCAGTAATTGATCACGTATGACGTGAAAATACAGTAAGAACAAAATAAAACATCGCACGTTAGGTAGTAGCCGATGGTTTTCGACAGTGTAATCCAAGTGCAAAATTGATTTATCTAAAAGAAACAAAAAGAAAAGTCTATGACGCCATTTATGCGTCTGTGCTTTAATTGATCCTAACGAAGTAAAATTAGTGTAATTCGACTTCTCATATTATTACTAATTGTTCTTAAATTATGTCAGGATTAGATACAAGAAAGACGACTGAAAGAGGGTATGTCACGTGTTGAGCAGTGCATGTATAGTTGTAACTAACTAAATGATGAATATGAAAAAAATATATCTCGCGAGATTATATAGCTTCGTGGCAAGAACACATCAATAGGAAACACATGTATTCGACCAGTGTCTAGAAAGTCGTGGGTCCCAGGAACTGCAACCCTGGTCAAAACATCACTGGACATTTATTAAAATTAAGAGAACATGCACTTCGTTAAATAAATTCTTATTCCATCTCTCAAAAAAAAGAGTTAGCAGTGTTGTTTTAGTAAACCATTTCTTTTGTCCCCGCTCCCCTGAGCAATGTTGAGTCTGAGGAAAATGACTTCAACACATGCCTGATATCAACATTGCATCGGTATTGAGGGGGAGGGAAAATGCGTCGTTTTTGGGTTATTGCCCTTATGTCCAACGAGTTGTGGCCGGGGTTGTAGGGACGTTTGCTTGTATAGGTATTACAAACAAATGCAAATAAAAAAGGCCGGGGGGATTTGTCCGTTTAAGAGTACAAGAGGACTTCTTGACCTTTTCGGAGTGACATATCTTGGTATTAGGGGTTGCTCAAAATAAGAAAGCTAATTTTTATGTTAAGAATTTATATCAGTTTCGTTTAAAAGATGTGAAATACATGAAAATAACAATTTAAGAACCCTTTGGGTTATGCTATAAAGCATTGACCTTTTTTTCGGTTGGGATGCTTACAAATTCCCTAATTCGCGACGTCCTTCCAGTAAGGCATCTAGGTACTGTGCCCAGAACAAGAGCAGTTCATGTTTTCTGTGTTTGCTATGGTGAGATACTCATATTCTGTTAACCCTTTACGAACAGGAACCAACTTGATGATAAAGACGATTTGTCGCTGAGTTTAAAAAATGGTGCAAGACAGCTGGGGTTCTCTGATGAAAAGAAACCTAAGGGTGACCGACGCGATTATAAGAAGCGGGAAACAGACCAGTCTTCGAGACAGGAGAGTGGATATGCCATGTTGACACCGCGTACAACAATGGTAATTTCAACCAAAGTTTCGATAGACTGACCTTTGTAATAAGAGCATAGAATTCTAGATTTAAAGAAAAAAACGTTGTCTACCTTACCACCGTTTTTGTCTTTGTCGTCCTTGTCCTCGACTCTCCTTCTCTATCGGCCTATTTCTCCGTCCCTTCAGATCCCATAGAATGACCACCACCTTTTGCTCCTTGTCTACTGTTGCCTCCTCCTCCTTCTCCTCCTCCTCCTCCTCTTCCTCCTCCTCCTCCTTCGCCTCCTCCTTCTCCTTCTCCTCTTCTTCCTCCTCTTCTTTCTCCTTCTCCTCCTCTTCCTCTTCCTCCTCCTCCTCTTCCTCCTCCTCCTCCTCCTCCTCTTCCTCCTTCTCCTCCTCCTTCGCTTCCGCCTCTTCTTCCTCCTACTCATTGTCTCTATTTTTCTTGTCTTTTCACTATTTTCACCGTCATTTCACCCAATCCCTACCCCTTCGTTTTCCTTCGCATCACTATCATCCTTCTCCTCTTTCTTTTCGCCTCTCCATTCTGGTTCTTCACTCCATTGTAGTGTTGCGTACGCTTGCATTTCAGCCTTATGCTAGATAACATGTTTTAGTACAATATTTGGATCTCGGATTTTAGTATTTTTGAGTACTAAAATGAACTTAAAAGTTCATCTTATTCGTTATCTCGAATACATATTTTAAATCGTCTCATGTGACTCTTTAAGACTCACTCCATTCTTTTCTGTTGCGACTGACTGACGGAGTGATTGACTGGGACGACGGACTGATTCATGGATGGGTAGACAGACACAGTGACATACTTACTGACAGACTGGCTGCCAGACGGACAGACAGAGAGAATGACGGACGAATAGATTGACTCAGTGATAGACTGGCTGTCCGACTGACAACTGGCTGACTGTGACTAACTGACTGAATGACTAACAGACAGACAGACTGGCTTACATTGACTCATTTTCTGATGGACAGACAGACGGATTTATGAAGAGGGGAAAAGAGTAACTGGCCAACTGATTGACCGATGGACAAACTTTATATTTTGGTACAGTTTCAGTTACAATTTCTTGTGTTTTGTGTAGGTGACAGGGGATAGTTCGTATGCATCGCTGGTGAAATCTAAACAAGAACACTGCAACAATAAATCTTTTGTGGCAGCTTCATCTTTGCTACCTCACAATGAAGAACCTCATAATGGACTACCACATATGTCAATGTGCGCTGCGGCAAAATGAATAAATAACTCGATGGATGCAGAGGGGAGATAATGGCCGATTAGCAGCTATTGGATGAATTAATCGATGGCTATATATTCATTTGTGCTGTCATATATTAAATTAATTTGATATCTGGCCAGTAGAACAAGTCATTTGATGTGAATATTGACTGATTTCCAGCAGAAAATGACTGCACTTGCAATCCAAAGGTCGCTTTGGTCATCGCTTGAGAATGCAGTTGTTGTCAATTGAACGGCATTTGACTCTGATCTCTTTATGAATAATTCCTCAGCTGAAGATTGGCGATGTGATAAGATTTCAGCCTTAGCAGGATAATTTTTGATGCAGTAATGTGAAGGTCTGCTTAAAATACAATGTGAACTTCTTAAGGTTAATACCAAACGATTTATGGCATCTTATGTAAACAGACTGGTATTGAAACACAATATAACGTAGTTTCTACGTAGTATTATAGCCTTTTGTAGTTTGACTAGTTTAACTTCTAGGCGAGGTAGATTTTTATTAAGTGTTTAGGTGACTAGAATGTAGCAAAGGATGTGCATTTTTATATTTTGGCTATTATTATTATCATTATCATCATCATCATCATCATCATCATCATCATCGTTATCGTTATCGTTATCGTTATCGTTATCGTTATCGTTATCGTTATCGTTATCGTTATCGTTATTATTATTATTATTATTATTATTATTATTATTATTATTATTATTACAAGTGAAACCGGAAATAACAATATATAATTATATATGCCATAAAAAGGTAGATACAAGGCAAAGAAACAAAATGATGGCCGAAAAGGGTAACTTTTAATGCCATGGCGAGACATGACTAACCTTCTTCAGGGGCAACACTGAAGCAAAGTAAAAATGGAGAAAACGGTTAACAATACAGAAATAGAAAAAATAAACGTGTACTGAAGCGGGTACCAAAAAAAAAGTATAAATAGTTTAAATTTTTGCCACGACTTTTGTCATTTTATGCTGAATATAGAGCAATCATGCCTAAAAAAGTTTTAATATCTTGGCCCCTAGTCAATATGCGACCTACATGTAACAATAAAATTCTTGTCTATTGATTCATTATGTTTCGTGAAAATGAAAAACAACCTCTTGAAATTGATCAATGCAATCTGTGATACCAAAAATACTAGTTCAAAACTTGACACGTAGATACAAAGTTACAAAATTTCCTCTTTTCTTTAGTTTTTCTCAAGAATCTTTGTTGCCTGTAATGGATTATTAGACACTTTGATGGGAAATCTGCAAAAGATGGAAGACAAGACTGACTGATGTACAGTGTATAGCAAGATTGACGTAGATTCTCCACACCTCGCGATTCACACGTCATTTTGTTTAACCAATCACAGAAAATGAATCGACCTTCTGAAACGAAGCGACGGTTTGCTTGCGACAGCGCTGTAGCTGTGGTGAAAGTGGTATTTGCGGCCAAGTTTAACAAAGTAATGAGAAATTTCTAGTCCGAAGCTTAACTACATTCGAAACGGTGAAATGATTTTGAAATTTGGTTCATCCTGTCTCAAAAAACCTTAGACCAAGTCAGTGGATTAACGAGCACATGAACGCTGTGCGATACCTCGTTCGACTCTCTCGTTCCTCCACTTCGACTAGGTCACCTGAAGATGTGTTAGTGTGTGAAAGATTTGTGCGGTGAAAGAGCTGTGGTGAAAAGCTGAAATGGTCGCCAAAATGGGAGATTTGCTGTCAAATTCAACTGAGTAATGGACAATTTCTAGTCCGAAGCATAAAACTTTAGACGTCTCCTACAGATGTGTTAGACTGTGAAAATATTTTTAACTGGCCACTCTGGGAAGAATTATATCAAGGCTTGATGGACGGCCTTTTGGATGTATCTAAAGCGTTGTGAAAGGGATTGTATTCGCGCCGCGACTGCCTTCGACAACACATAAATTTTCCCACCGTGCTTTGAGCATGACTAAAGACGAAGGATGTGCGATTTACGCAGTGGCCCGATGTAGCCTTTTCGACGATTGAAGAAGGTATTTACTGTTGACCTTTTATTTAGTCGTTTTCTTCAAAAAACTTACGGTCAACCGATAAGCTAGATAAGCGTTGTCTTTGTTTATGTGCCCAACTTTTGTATGGCTCGGCAGGAAGTTAAGGTGGTCAAACACAGTTTTGGCGCGCGCTCTTGCTAACGCGATTCAGCGCGTGCACAAGTATTGCATAAAAACAAACATGGCATAAAAATAGATTACTTCATAGAAAGTGCGACGTACGGATTTTTATTCACGAGTTGCAAAACTTTGCAAAACGAACGAGTGAGCGCAGCGAACGAGTGAGTTTTCAAAGTTTTGCAACGAGTGAATAAAAATCCGCGCAAAGCACTTTCTATGTTGTAATCTGTTTATTGTATATATAACGAGGATTAAACACAACCATTAAATCAGTTTTAGTTTTTTTCCGGCACCATAAGTTTACATGCAGAACGCTGAGAACGTAATGAATGACCGAGCGTAATGAAAAACAAATCTGCTTTCCAGTCCAGATATAGGCATACAACGAGCCTACACAAGCTTAAATATAATAGGGGAGAATTCGTAAATACATAGTGAGAAATTTTTTTCGTTTGTCCATAATTACTGTCAGATTCAATCATGTCATGGCGACGTTTCGCGCTGTGCAAAGACAAATTTGGACTCTGTTGACTTACACTGTTTAAATTTGAATGTTCCTCCTTGAATGTTGTTGGCTTTCTGATGTTAAATTTACTTCCTCGGTTTCTTGAATGGCCTTTGATTCTCAAACTGAAGTTCTAGCGCTCAAGATATTTGTTAGATATATTCCACTGCTGTTTTTCCGAAAGTGAAGTAAAACGGGAACCGAAGCCATGTTATCGAGACACAAACTTCAAGCGGACGCTGATTTCAAGCCCGCGCTTCTCGGAAGCCATTAGAGTGCTTTACTCTGATTGGCTAAGTGATTCTGTCTGATTGGTTATATTTTTCACATGTGAAGAACGCTATACGCAAACCTGATTGGACGTATCGCTTTTTTCACCGGTGAAATATAGCACGTATAGAGTTCTATTTGTAAGGTTTATTGCCTAAAATCCTCGCTATATATACAATAAATAGAGCGATCATTTTATTTGCTCAATGTCTGCGCTATCTGTACTATTTTTTTTCTTCACAAATGAACACAATGTATTGAATTGATGGTTTTACTCTTTTATTACAAAGGTATGTTAGAAAGGTAACGACGCAAAGAACTCAGCTCTGCTATTTCTTTGTTGCTAAAAGAACCCAGTTAAATGCAGCGCATGCGTAGTAAGTCGAAAAAAGTGCGATTGAGTGAAAAAATTGACTTCTCGGAGGCGCTTATTTCTCGAGAACCACTCATTAGAATTTCACGAAATTTGGCACGAAAATACTTTAGGAAATAAGTAACTGGAGGATTGAAAAAAAATTGAACTTTAACAAAGGAAATTCAAGATATGCCAGTAAACCTTCAAAGAGGGATAATTAAAGATCTGTTTGTTAAATTATTATTAAAATAGCGCTAACTTGCGAGTATCGTTACATGCTTGTTGCATGCAAATTATAAAGAAAATCTAATGACTAGATTTTCTGCAAAGAAACAAAACCGATTTTAAACACCTGCCATGGCAACGGTACAAACATCAGTTTAATTATCAAAAAGTTGAAGTTTGTGTTGTTAACTTGCTTGCTGCCATGTTTGGCGACTAAAGGATCAAGGGTTTTAGAGAAAAATGTAAATAAAACAGAGGTATCAAAAACTGTGTTCAGCCACCTTAAGCCTACTCTCAAATTTGGTTTTCAAGTTTATCGTCAGTTTGTTTGTGAAGAAGGTAATCAGGATTTCTGTGTTGGACCCATTCTTATAGCAAATTACATTTTAATTTCCCCTCAATTTAAAAAAATAGATTCAAATGAAATTAACCGTAAGCTTAACCTTATAATTTAAACATTGTTGTAAAATGGTTTTTCCTCAGACTACCATCTGTAATAGGTGCCACAAACCAGAAGCGTAACACTTTGTAAAACTGTCCAAATCTATTAAAACAATTATTTGCTAATCTTTCTTTGTTTTTTCGACTGTTCTTGGTCGGTTTTGACATAAACTTAAGTACTTGACGTCTTCAGAGTTATTAAGCTTAGGTACTTTCCGCGTTTAGCACGCACGTACACGAACTCGCACAAACAGCCGTGATTTTAAATCTTTTCTCTGTTTCTGCTGAATCTTTGACATACAATTTTTAGCTTTATAAAAATTGAATTAAATGATGTGAACCCCTATGCATTACAACCTCTGTGAAAACGGTTTTTGTAGTACAGTAATTTTTTCAGATACAACAAAATGTTTCGCCACTCAAATTAAACTTTGATGTGTCGGAATCGTGTAATTCATTAGGGTAATCCATTTGAAAGCACGAACTGTTCCAGTATTTGTTTATGCTATCTCGCGTTGCATTAAACGCGAGGAAACAAAAAATTGGATATTGGTAGATAATTTTATGAAATATACATTTTTGTCATTTTTAATGCTGTGACGTCATCGGTCACGTGACCAGAACGGACCGCTCTAAAAGGTTACTAGAACCTTTCTCCAAGAATATTTTTAAGCGAAGTTGTAGTTTAATAAATAGTGTTTTAAAAAATGGCCATGATTACTTTTTCCTTAAAAAGTGCGGCAGTAGAAAATCTAACTGAAAAGTTTGTCAGCTTCCTGCTCAACGACCATTTGAGGTAGGAATAAAAGAAAATTTTGCCAAAGGCTTGAGAGTATGCTCTTTATGATGGCGTTGTCAGTTTCTTCTAATTTCAATTGCTTTTGGCGAGGATCGATGTTAAAGATTTTTTTCAGAGGAGAGGGCCTGGAGGAAAGAACGAAAACGAGGCTATACTTTTGCGCGCTGTTTGTTCACTGCGACGCCGCGCCACAAACGGTTAGCTAGAAAAAAAATTCCAAGGACTGGACAACGGACTAGACTCGCATTTTCTTTAAACGGAACTTTTGACGACTTTTAATTTTTTTTTTTTTTTTTTCATGGCTGCTGTCTGCTCAGGGACAATGTATACTTGAGAAGGTAAGTTGATACAGATAATTGTTGCTGTTTGTTAAAAAATAAAACCAAAAAAAGCGCGTTTGTGGTACACTTAAATGCACTTCCCACCTAAAAAGTGTTCTTTAATTCTTGAAATTATAAAACTTAAACTAGAAGTTGCAGCAATGCGAATGAAATCAAATTAATGCTAACATTAAATGAAACTATTTATGTTGCTTAAGGCAACCGATGCAAGCTCAGTAATTTTACTAAATACGATATTTGAAGGTTAAAAACGTATCGTAAACAGTGACGAAATAAATGATTACTTTATTTTCAACCGGAACTTAAAACGTTACCTTCATTCGCACAGACATCAAAACTTTATTTTATACTGTCCATGAACTAAATTCCCTATTAAAATTATAACAAAGTGTAAAATAAAGCCATTATTCAAAGTATTGGCCTAAGAAAAATAGTTGCGCATAAAAAAATACTGGAACAGTTCGTGCTTTCAAATGGATTACCCTAATGAATTACACGATTCCGACACATAAGTTTAATTTGAGTGGCGAAACATTTTGTTGTATCTGAAAAATTACTGTACTACAAAAAACGTTTTCACAGAGGTTGTAATGCATGGGGGTTCACATAATTTAATTCAATTTTTATAAAGCTAAAAATTGTATGTCAAAAATTCAGCAGAAACAGAGAAAAGTTTTAAAATCACGGCTGTTTGTGCGAGTTCGTGTACGTGAGCGCTAAACGCGGAAAGTACTTAGGCTTAATAACGCTGAAGACGTCAAGTACTTAAGTTTATGTCAAAACCGACCAAGAACCAGTCGAAAAAACAAAGGAAGATGAGTAAATAATTGTTTTAATAGATTTGGCAGTTTTATAAAGTGTTACGCTTCTGGTTTTTGGCACCTATTTACAATGGTAGTCTGAGGAAAAACCATTTTACAACAATGTTTAAATTATAAGGTTAAGCTTACGGTTAATTTCATTTGAATCTATTTTTTTAAATTGAGGGGAAATTAAAATGTAATTTGCTATAAGAATGGGTCCAACACAGAAATCCTGATTACCTTCTTCACAAACAAACTGACGATAAACTTGAAAACCAAATTTGAGAGTAGGCTTAAGGTGGCTGAACACAGTTTTTGATACCTCTGTTTTATTTACATTTTTCTCTAAAACCCTTGATCCTTTAGTCGCCAAACATGGCAGCAAGCAAGTTAACAACACAAACTTCAACTTTTTGATAATTAAACTGATGTTTGTACCGTTGCCATGGCAGGTGTTTAAAATCGGTTTTGTTTCTTTGCAGAAAATCTAGTCATTAGATTTTCTTTATAATTTGCATGCAACAAGCATGTAACGATACTCGCAAGTTAGCGCTATTTTAATAATAATTTAACAAACAGATCTTTAATTATCCCTCTTTGAAGGTTTACTGGCATATCTTGAATTTCCTTTGTTAAAGTTCAATTTTTTTTCAATCCTCCAGTTACTTATTTCCTAAAGTATTTTCGTGCCAAATTTCGTGAAATTCTAATGAGTGGTTCTCGAGAAATAAGCGCCTCCGAGAAGTCAATTTTTTCACTCAATCGCACTTTTTTCGACTTACTACGCATGCGCTGCATTTAACTGGGTTCTTTTAGCAACAAAGAAATAGCAGAGCTGAGTTCTTTGCGTCGTTACCTTTCTAACATACCTTTGTAATAAAAGAGTAAAACCATCAATTCAATACATTGTGTTCATTTGTGAAGAAAAAAAATAGTACAGATAGCGCAGACATTGAGCAAATAAAATGATCGCTCTATTTATTGTATATATAGCGAGGATTTTAGGCAATAAACCTTACAAATAGAACTCTATACGTGCTATATTTCACCGGTGAAAAAAGCGATACGTCCAATCAGGTTTGCGTATAGCGTTCTTCACATGTGAAAAATATAACCAATCAGACAGAATCACTTAGCCAATCAGAGTAAAGCACTCTAATGGCTTCCGAGAAGCGCGGGCTTGAAATCAGCGTCCGCTTGAAGTTTGTGTCTCGATAACATGGCTTCGGTTCCCGTTTTACTTCACTTTCGGAAAAACAGCAGTGGAATATATCTAACAAATATCTTGAGCGCTAGAACTTCAGTTTGAGAATCAAAGGCCATTCAAGAAACCGAGGAAGTAAATTTAACATCAGAAAGCCAACAACATTCAAGGAGGAACATTCAAATTTAAACAGTGTAAGTCAACAGAGTCCAAATTTGTCTTTGCACAGCGCGAAACGTCGCCATGACATGATTGAATCTGACAGTAATTATGGACAAACGAAAAAAATTTCTCACTATGTATTTACGAATTCTCCCCTATTATATTTAAGCTTGTGTAGGCTCGTTGTATGCCTATATCTGGACTGGAAAGCAGATTTGTTTTTCATTACGCTCGGTCATTCATTACGTTCTCAGCGTTCTGCATGTAAACTTATGGTGCCGGAAAAAAACTAAAACTGATTTAATGGTTGTGTTTAATCCTCGTTATATATACAATAAACAGATTACAACATAGAAAGTGCTTTGCGCGGATTTTTATTCACTCGTTGCAAAACTTTGAAAACTCACTCGTTCGCTGCGCTCACTCGTTCGTTTTGCAAAGTTTTGCAACTCGTGAATAAAAATCCGTACGTCGCACTTTCTATGAAGTAATCTATTTTTATGCCATGTTTGTTTTTATGCAATACTTGTGCACGCGCTGAATCGCGTTAGCAAGAGCGCGCGCCAAAACTGTGTTTGACCACCTTAACTTCCTGCCGAGCCATACAAAAGTTGGGCACATAAACAAAGACAACGCTTATCTAGCTTATCGGTTGACCGTAAGTTTTTTGAAGAAAACGACTAAATAAAAGGTCAACAGTAAATACCTTCTTCAATCGTCGAAAAGGCTACATCGGGCCACTGCGTAAATCGCACATCCTTCGTCTTTAGTCATGCTCAAAGCACGGTGGGAAAATTTATGTGTTGTCGAAGGCAGTCGCGGCGCGAATACAATCCCTTTCACAACGCTTTAGATACATCCAAAAGGCCGTCCATCAAGCCTTGATATAATTCTTCCCAGAGTGGCCAGTTAAAAATATTTTCACAGTCTAACACATCTGTAGGAGACGTCTAAAGTTTTATGCTTCGGACTAGAAATTGTCCATTACTCAGTTGAATTTGACAGCAAATCTCCCATTTTGGCGACCATTTCAGCTTTTCACCACAGCTCTTTCACCGCACAAATCTTTCACACACTAACACATCTTCAGGTGACCTAGTCGAAGTGGAGGAACGAGAGAGTCGAACGAGGTATCGCACAGCGTTCATGTGCTCGTTAATCCACTGACTTGGTCTAAGGTTTTTTGAGACAGGATGAACCAAATTTCAAAATCATTTCACCGTTTCGAATGTAGTTAAGCTTCGGACTAGAAATTTCTCATTACTTTGTTAAACTTGGCCGCAAATACCACTTTCACCACAGCTACAGCGCTGTCGCAAGCAAACCGTCGCTTCGTTTCAGAAGGTCGATTCATTTTCTGTGATTGGTTAAACAAAATGACGTGTGAATCGCGAGGTGTGGAGAATCTACGTCAATCTTGCTATACACTGTACATCAGTCAGTCTTGTCTTCCATCTTTTGCAGATTTCCCATCAAAGTGTCTAATAATCCATTACAGGCAACAAAGATTCTTGAGAAAAACTAAAGAAAAGAGGAAATTTTGTAACTTTGTATCTACGTGTCAAGTTTTGAACTAGTATTTTTGGTATCACAGATTGCATTGATCAATTTCAAGAGGTTGTTTTTCATTTTCACGAAACATAATGAATCAATAGACAAGAATTTTATTGTTACATGTAGGTCGCATATTGACTAGGGGCCAAGATATTAAAACTTTTTTAGGCATGATTGCTCTATATTCAGCATAAAATGACAAAAGTCGTGGCAAAAATTTAAACTATTTATACTTTTTTTTTGGTACCCGCTTCAGTACACGTTTATTTTTTCTATTTCTGTATTGTTAACCGTTTTCTCCATTTTTACTTTGCTTCAGTGTTGCCCCTGAAGAAGGTTAGTCATGTCTCGCCATGGCATTAAAAGTTACCCTTTTCGGCCATCATTTTGTTTCTTTGCCTTGTATCTACCTTTTTATGGCATATATAATTATATATTGTTATTTCCGGTTTCACTTGTAATAATAATAATAATAATAATAATAATAATAATAATAATAATAATAACGATAACGATAACGATAACGATAACGATAACGATAACGATAACGATAACGATAACGATAACGATGATGATGATGATGATGATGATGATGATGATAATGATAATAATAATAGCCAAAATATAAAAATGCACATCCTTTGCTACATTCTAGTCACCTAAACACTTAATAAAAATCTACCTCGCCTAGAAGTTAAACTAGTCAAACTACAAAAGGCTATAATACTACGTAGAAACTACGTTATATTGTGTTTCAATACCAGTCTGTTTACATAAGATGCCATAAATCGTTTGGTATTAACCTTAAGAAGTTCACATTGTATTTTAAGCAGACCTTCACATTACTGCATCAAAAATTATCCTGCTAAGGCTGAAATCTTATCACATCGCCAATCTTCAGCTGAGGAATTATTCATAAAGAGATCAGAGTCAAATGCCGTTCAATTGACAACAACTGCATTCTCAAGCGATGACCAAAGCGACCTTTGGATTGCAAGTGCAGTCATTTTCTGCTGGAAATCAGTCAATATTCACATCAAATGACTTGTTCTACTGGCCAGATATCAAATTAATTTAATATATGACAGCACAAATGAATATATAGCCATCGATTAATTCATCCAATAGCTGCTAATCGGCCATTATCTCCCCTCTGCATCCATCGAGTTATTTATTCATTTTGCCGCAGCGCACATTGACATATGTGGTAGTCCATTATGAGGTTCTTCATTGTGAGGTAGCAAAGATGAAGCTGCCACAAAAGATTTATTGTTGCAGTGTTCTTGTTTAGATTTCACCAGCGATGCATACGAACTATCCCCTGTCACCTACACAAAACACAAGAAATTGTAACTGAAACTGTACCAAAATATAAAGTTTGTCCATCGGTCAATCAGTTGGCCAGTTACTCTTTTCCCCTCTTCATAAATCCGTCTGTCTGTCCATCAGAAAATGAGTCAATGTAAGCCAGTCTGTCTGTCTGTTAGTCATTCAGTCAGTTAGTCACAGTCAGCCAGTTGTCAGTCGGACAGCCAGTCTATCACTGAGTCAATCTATTCGTCCGTCATTCTCTCTGTCTGTCCGTCTGGCAGCCAGTCTGTCAGTAAGTATGTCACTGTGTCTGTCTACCCATCCATGAATCAGTCCGTCGTCCCAGTCAATCACTCCGTCAGTCAGTCGCAACAGAAAAGAATGGAGTGAGTCTTAAAGAGTCACATGAGACGATTTAAAATATGTATTCGAGATAACGAATAAGATGAACTTTTAAGTTCATTTTAGTACTCAAAAATACTAAAATCCGAGATCCAAATATTGTACTAAAACATGTTATCTAGCATAAGGCTGAAATGCAAGCGTACGCAACACTACAATGGAGTGAAGAACCAGAAT
The DNA here is from genome assembly GCA_019787425.1 of Platygyra sinensis. Classification (NCBI taxonomy): domain Eukaryota; kingdom Metazoa; phylum Cnidaria; class Anthozoa; order Scleractinia; family Merulinidae; genus Platygyra; species Platygyra sinensis. Next base: position 25,952 of record JAHPZR010010019.1, read on the forward strand.
GGAGAGGCGAAAAGAAAGAGGAGAAGGATGATAGTGATGCGAAGGAAAACGAAGGGGTAGGGATTGGGTGAAATGACGGTGAAAATAGTGAAAAGACAAGAAAAATAGAGACAATGAGTAGGAGGAAGAAGAGGCGGAAGCGAAGGAGGAGGAGAAGGAGGAAGAGGAGGAGGAGGAGGAGGAGGAAGAGGAGGAGGAGGAAGAGGAAGAGGAGGAGAAGGAGAAAGAAGAGGAGGAAGAAGAGGAGAAGGAGAAGGAGGAGGCGAAGGAGGAGGAGGAGGAAGAGGAGGAGGAGGAGGAGAAGGAGGAGGAGGCAACAGTAGACAAGGAGCAAAAGGTGGTGGTCATTCTATGGGATCTGAAGGGACGGAGAAATAGGCCGATAGAGAAGGAGAGTCGAGGACAAGGACGACAAAGACAAAAACGGTGGTAAGGTAGACAACGTTTTTTTCTTTAAATCTAGAATTCTATGCTCTTATTACAAAGGTCAGTCTATCGAAACTTTGGTTGAAATTACCATTGTTGTACGCGGTGTCAACATGGCATATCCACTCTCCTGTCTCGAAGACTGGTCTGTTTCCCGCTTCTTATAATCGCGTCGGTCACCCTTAGGTTTCTTTTCATCAGAGAACCCCAGCTGTCTTGCACCATTTTTTAAACTCAGCGACAAATCGTCTTTATCATCAAGTTGGTTCCTGTTCGTAAAGGGTTAACAGAATATGAGTATCTCACCATAGCAAACACAGAAAACATGAACTGCTCTTGTTCTGGGCACAGTACCTAGATGCCTTACTGGAAGGACGTCGCGAATTAGGGAATTTGTAAGCATCCCAACCGAAAAAAAGGTCAATGCTTTATAGCATAACCCAAAGGGTTCTTAAATTGTTATTTTCATGTATTTCACATCTTTTAAACGAAACTGATATAAATTCTTAACATAAAAATTAGCTTTCTTATTTTGAGCAACCCCTAATACCAAGATATGTCACTCCGAAAAGGTCAAGAAGTCCTCTTGTACTCTTAAACGGACAAATCCCCCCGGCCTTTTTTATTTGCATTTGTTTGTAATACCTATACAAGCAAACGTCCCTACAACCCCGGCCACAACTCGTTGGACATAAGGGCAATAACCCAAAAACGACGCATTTTCCCTCCCCCTCAATACCGATGCAATGTTGATATCAGGCATGTGTTGAAGTCATTTTCCTCAGACTCAACATTGCTCAGGGGAGCGGGGACAAAAGAAATGGTTTACTAAAACAACACTGCTAACTCTTTTTTTTGAGAGATGGAATAAGAATTTATTTAACGAAGTGCATGTTCTCTTAATTTTAATAAATGTCCAGTGATGTTTTGACCAGGGTTGCAGTTCCTGGGACCCACGACTTTCTAGACACTGGTCGAATACATGTGTTTCCTATTGATGTGTTCTTGCCACGAAGCTATATAATCTCGCGAGATATATTTTTTTCATATTCATCATTTAGTTAGTTACAACTATACATGCACTGCTCAACACGTGACATACCCTCTTTCAGTCGTCTTTCTTGTATCTAATCCTGACATAATTTAAGAACAATTAGTAATAATATGAGAAGTCGAATTACACTAATTTTACTTCGTTAGGATCAATTAAAGCACAGACGCATAAATGGCGTCATAGACTTTTCTTTTTGTTTCTTTTAGATAAATCAATTTTGCACTTGGATTACACTGTCGAAAACCATCGGCTACTACCTAACGTGCGATGTTTTATTTTGTTCTTACTGTATTTTCACGTCATACGTGATCAATTACTGAACAGAAGCACTGGAACGTAGAGTCTATTTAATAAAGTGTATTATCATTTGTCTCACGATGTAGTCACTTGAGATGACCTTTCGGCTTCTTACTGCTAGTATTCTCCGAACGATGAGGTCGGATGATTACACGGCACAATTTATATCACGAAGGTGGGCTGTGATTGGCGCATTTCAGTCCTGTCATTGTTCCATTGTTCCGGCCCGCTGTTGTTTACCGTTTTCCTGTTGTTGTTGTTGTTGTTGTTATTGTTAGTCTGCTGTCTTATCTAACATCTGCTCTAACAGCAAAAAACTGAACTGATTTCGCATCCACCATTCGCCATTGAAGAGATCCAGGAACAAGAGATCATAGTGTCCTTCGTCGTAGAGTCGCTGTTTACCCGTCATGAAGGGAGCCGTACAAGCCACACTACGGAAACTGGTAACACCAGTTTAAATCACGGACCTCTTGAATTTGGTTTAAGATCAACGTGCTTCCAGTACAATCGATCTATGATCCAGTTTGTCTCACCATGTAGTCTCTTGAGATGCAGATCGCGACCATTCGACTGCTTACTGGTAGTCTTTTTTGGGTCTGCTGGGTCTGCTGTGTGGGAATCTGGAACGGTACTTGAAGGATCGCTTTTCTTTTTTTAGATAAGGACTTAAGAAAATATGACCGGGATCGGGTGAAAACCGTTGGGATTACGGGATTGAGGGAAAATTCCGTTCGGGATGGCGGGATTGAAATAACCTTTTGGGGACCCTCATCTGTTTACGAACAACGAGATGGCGCCGCTATGGGGAACCCGGTGTCCGCGGTTATTGCTAATATTTACAATTTAGATACTTGAACAAGAACCAATAGCACCTAGCAAGCCTAAGATCTAGAAGCGCTATGTAGATAATACCTTTGCCATCCTGGATCCGGATAGAGGTGATGTCTTCCTACAACACCTAAACAGTAAACAACCATCAACCCGTCCCACTAAAAGAGATCAAGATTGCTAACAAGATCGCCTTTTTTGGTACGTCTGTTTATAGGTAAACAGATGGCCGTGTTACCACAAGCGTCAACAGGAAGCAAAAACATTCTGATCAGTTCCTACAATCATAGACAAAAGTCCTGGGACAAATTTACACTTGTAGCACTTTTTCACACGCGCCAAACAAACAGTCAGGCGCGAATTCATCTACATATGTTCAGCCCCCCCCACATACAATGTTGGACACGTGTACACGCGATTTCTTCAGAGGTTCAACATTGTACGGGGGGAGGGGGGGGGAAGCAATGCATTTTGAAACGGAAGACAGTGCTTTTTTTTGTGTGTGTCCCAAAGAATTTTGTCCACCATTGTCTGATTTTCACGTCTCATGGGAAAATGCACAATTACGATGTTTTTTAGCCCTAAATGTATTTAGGACCCGAGTGTGTGAACATCAGAGTTTAGAAAAGCATTTCTTAGAGCTTTTACCCGGCTTTTCCGAATTTTTTTAATGGTTTTGGACCCGCCGGGAAAGGTGTTGATATCACATAATATAGAAACTTTTGTATGAGATGGCAGTGATAATGGAGTCGCTTGATTTGGATACGTAACGAACTGTTTACATTAATGTACAGTTCTTCAGATACTTCAATATTTAAACGACAAATCTGGTATTTAAGCCAAACTTAGTGATCACCTTGAGTCATTACAGCTTGTTTCAGTGAGTACAAATATAGTGAGGCACAGTACTCTGCGGGTAGTGACGTCAGCGTTCACTGGTCATCGCACAGTACTCAGCGGCGAAGAAAGCCAGTGTTAATGCAATTTCCTCAAAGTATCGACTAAGCCCGGAATACCAGACAAAATATTTTTCAACGCGACAGTTATGGTACTTTTTGGAAATAAGTTCACAAAAGTCATGTCACAGCACGCTGGAGTAAATGCAACGGTACTCACTTAATTCAGTGTAGAAGAGTTAACTTTAAAACAATTCTTAACAATGAAAAATGAGAACCGTGTTTGCAGAGCTCAAAATTGAGTTTTTCCCAGCAATAAAGTTGTGGAAAGATCGATTGCCAAATACAGTTAACTTCAACACATCTTAAATGTCAACTTTTGGATATAGTTAGGCAGATTTTAAGTTTTTAAAGTGAGTACCGTGGCTGAGAACCGTTTAGTTATGCAAATAAAAAGGGACCAACTCATTGCGCATGACATCAAAAAACGTCACACAATATCATTTCGTAAACAAATAAAGGGAAATGACTCCCAATGGCTGGAAACATCTTTCAAGTACTTGGTTCGGTACCTTTTGGGTGAAAGTAGTGTTTGCGATGCACGCTCACTGCCTGCATGCATCACATATTCATGCTACAGTTGACTTCGAGATTTGACATTTCCGCGCGATTTCCAGGGGTGAAGACCTCCTGTTTTTCTTAAAACGCAAGGCTTTTGTTTGCTGTTCGACAGAAATTCTTGTCTTTACACTATGATCTGTAATACCCGTTGCTGCCTTTAGCGTTAACCATGTTTGTCCCTTCAAATACCGCACGCGCCATTCTGAGATAGAATACTGAAAATTCCGATTTACATCTCGCTTGGAGAACAATTTTAAAAAAAATGGGTTAATTAACCACGAAATAGCTCAGCAACAGTGATTTTATAACAATCTATTCAATGGTGCCTTGTAATCAGTCAACCTCGTCGCCCAAAGAAGACTACCAGTGAACAGTCGAATGGTCGCGATCTGCACCTCAAGTGACTACATCGTGAGACAAACTGGAGGGTCCTCAATTGGGCTCTTCATCCCGCCATCCCGACCGGAATTTTCCCTAAAACCCGTAATCCCGACGGTTTCAACCGGCTAATCCCGATCCCGGTCATATTTTCTTAAGTCCTTATCTCAACAAAAACGATCCTTGAAGTTCTGTTCCAGATTCCCTCACAGAAGACCCAGCAGACCCAGCAGACCCAAAGAAGACTACCAGTAGGCAGTCGAACGGTCGCGATCTGCATCTCAAGTGACTACATCGCGAGACAAACTGTGATAAATTTTGTCATACCTCCCAACTCAAAAACGTTCTCCGATTGGAGGAGAACGCGTCACGTGCCGTGGGTTAAATCTCTCTAACTTCCTAGGGCGAATAAAACTCACTAACTCCCTAGGGAAACAGCAACTTAATGAACTTTGGACTCGCACGTGATCATGTTGTGCACCTTGAAACGGCGGGAAATTTGTGTACCAGTCGGCGTGATGTTAAAAAGCCATTAAAGCAGGACAACGTTTCTCATTAGAGACGGCATTCATTGTTAAAGAAAACGGATTTATAGTCGTAAAAACACATCGTGCAGATTAACAAAAGGGAAAATATGAACGTTTTGAGTCTCCAAGCTTTTGGTTTGGCGCCAAAATGGGTGGCCCACGTTCGTCAACTCGCTCGTTGATCGCCGTCGCCAGGTAGGAAAGTATTTGTGTAATTTACAACAAAATATGCTGTTCATGATCAAATCAAACTCAAAATGCTTGAGTTAAGCATTAGAAGACGCCAAAGCAACTTTAGTACTGTCTATATTTTTTGTTAGCTGCGAAGAAAAAGACTGTTATCGTGATTTTTCGATAGGACAGGTTGGTTTTGGCAGCCGCTCAATTTTGCGAGTGCAGCCAGTGTATGCAATGGCGTCAAGCAAATCATTTTTTCGGAGCTTTTTCTAATTTTGAGTCGGGAGGTATAACAAAAACACTTAATGACTGGCCCCTCGGGAAACATGGTATTTCTAACGATTGAGCCTGCGAATTAGGTAGAAATAAATATTTTGTCGGCGCGTGATACGACAAGGCCTGGGCCTTAAGGCGGCGAAATACGAGATACAAAAAACCCTCAACTTGTCGAGCAGCATTGTTTCGTTGCAAGTTTTCGTCGATGTTTCCCGTTTTTTACCTTGCGTGATCAACTTGACCGGCAACAAAAACATTTGTTGCGGGTTGAAGAAATGCGGCGCGCTGATTGGTTGATTTGCTTGGGCACGAGCAGATTTGTTGCGCGACAAGTTGTGAGTTGGATGAAAAAGGAGCAACAAAGCGAAAATTGGTTGCTAAAAGTAGACCCGCGCTCTACTTTTCGCAACAACTTCTTTCAACCCGCAACAAATGTTTTTGTTGCGGATCAAGTTGAGCACGCAAGGTGAAAAACGGGAAACATCGACAAAAACTTGCAACGAAACAATGTTACGCGACAAGTTGAGGGTTTTTGTATGTCGTATTTCGCCGCCTTGGCCCGAGCGTCATGGGTAATGACGCAGTGGTATATAAGAGGGAGTATAGCACGTGGTATCCATCTAGGCCTTCGGAACCAACCATCGACCTTTGGCTGATGCCAAGTGTCTTTCCTTACCTTCTACGCTGTTCGCTGTCACACTATGTCTATTGGGAAAGAAGACGTCCAAGAGCTCATTAACGCTAACAACGACAAGCTCCTAGACTCGTTTAAAGGTCTGTTGGAGCAGACCGTTTCTCAGATCAAACGGTCGCACCAGGAATCAGCTGAGAGCCAGATGAAAGAAATCAAACGCCTCAAGTTCAACGAACCTCACAAATTCAAGAAAAAGGCTAACGAGGACCAGTTCAAGTTTAACCAGAAACTAAGCGAGACGTTGGATAGTGCCAAATCCGCTGCCGAACAATCCCAGCTAGAGAAGGTCAAGAACGATTTAGAGGAAGGTGAGAAGTTAATTTCCGAGAGACAGAAACATATTCTTCTGGCCGATAAGTCCGATTACGGATGGGCTACGGAATACAAAAAGCACAGCTTAGCTGATGACTCCGATGTATTTTTATATTTTGGCTAGTATTATTTATTACTATTATTATTATTCTTATTATTATTATTATTATATGTATTATTATGATTAGTATTATTATTATTTATTATTTTATTCTTATTATTATTATTATTATTATTATTATTACAGTGTAACCTCGCATTTAACGAAGTCGTCGATATAACGAATGATACTCTACGTCCCGGCCAAAATTACAGTAAAATGTATGGAATAGAGCCTCGAGATAACGAATCTTCCCCGATATAACGAACGTAATCCGGAAGCCCAAACGTAAAAATATACCTCGATTATAACGAATTACAATGTCAACACGCGACAGAAGATAACCGATGAACAGATCAACAGTCAGCAAATCCTTAATCCATATTGTAAAGAGACAGCAACCTTTCAGTCAACGGCTTATTATTTGGACATAGACATTGGCACTATAGTATTTCCACAGAAGTCACCTGTGTTACAAATCAATCATTAACTCTGACCTCGATATAACAAACATTTTGGTTCGTTTCCCCTCAAATTCGTTATATCGAGGTTTTCGATATAACGAACCCTCCATCTTGTCCCATTTAACGAACAAATTTGGCCGGTGCCAGCGACTTCTTTAAATCGAGGTTCTACTGTATTATGAATCCTTGTTAAGGGACATTTGATTTTCTTCTGAACTACTAACGTGTGATTTACGTTTACATAGCCACTGGAAAAGAATGTTTTAGTCGTAATAGGTATGCAATAAGGTAAAGTAAAGTCTGCATTCGGGCCAAGTGCGCCCAGCAGACCGGAGCTTATCCCGGTTTCTCTAGCATGGTTACCCCCAGGGTTACCCCCAGCATTAAATTCGCCCGTGGTACCCATTTATGCACCTGGGTGGAGAGAGGCACCGTAAGAGTAAAGTGTCTTGCCTAAGAACACACACACAACGTCCCCCGGCCAGGGCTCGAACTCGGAGGGTTCGCTCCGGAGTCGAGCACGCTAACCATGAGGCCACCGCGCTCCCACAGGTATGCCAATAAGTTAAGCAAATAAAAGCTAGTATGAAAATTTCAAATAATTTAGCGGAAAAAAAAAAAACATTTTTGAGAGTGAAACACTCGATCATAAATTTGCCAACGCATTGATTAAAAACTGCCAAAGGCCAAAACTTTGTTGGACGTCAAATACTCTTTAATTTGGGAGCGCCTGTTCCACTCCAAAAGCGATGGTCAAATCAGTTCACTGCTTTCGCAACCCTTTTGTTTATAATGGCGGCCAAATGCGTGATCACCAGGCGTGGAAACTTAAAAAAAAGAAAATAAAAGCATGCGCGTTTAGGCCACTAGGCCTTTTGTTTGGTAGGCAGAACAACCACCAAACAGTTTACAACCCATCGACTAATTAACTAACCGAAGTGAGCGAGTGAAATGAGTAATAGTTCCCAACTAACTGCTAAAAACTATTTTACCTACGTTAAGAACGTTACTTCTGTTAGAATGACACTTCTGGTCCACGGGTCTTGATCAAAACTTTCGATAATAGGCCTGGAAACAACCTACTGTCACGTTTTTTCCTGACGCTATTACCTTGAAAGCATGTTCCTTGTTCGTGTGAATTCCGCGTTCTTCGCTCGTGAATTCAACACCACAGTGAGTTTCAAGGGAAAACCGCTCAGTTAAAAACTCTGTTCTAAGTAATTCCACCGTTACCTTGTTATAGGTAGAAAATATATTTCTTAGATTTGAGTTTACTCTTAATGAAACATATCAGAATGGCTCGCAGTTATTTATTTGGAATGTCCGTTTGTAATGAAAGGAACGATGTTTAGGCTTCAATCTTCCTTTATCGATAGAAAGAAGTTTTAGCCACGACGGCGGGGACGACGTCTTGTAAAATATGAATTAATACTCTATAAAAAACTTGATCAGGCTATACACTCAGGCTAAACATGAACAGACAGCATTCAATTCCAATAGAAGATACGCCGGAAAAATTAGCCAATGCGATTCGCGTTTTTGAAAAGTACTTCTCAAACTCATTAATTATTCATGCACTAATGACCCAATCAGATTGCTTCAATTCGGTCAGGTGCATGGATCTTGATACCCAATGAACATACAGATCAAGACACATCCGATGTTAGTTCAAAAACTGATCAAGACACTGATCAAGAAACTTGAATTTTAATTAGTTTACATCAGTACAGTGCAGGGGCGGGGCAGAAGACTCCTGAAATTTTCGTATATGCATCATCCAACGAAAAATGACGTCACATCCGGTCTAAACTGCGATTCCTAGCTCGTTTCGCAAAGCGAGAAAATGGCGTTTCGATTACTCAAGATTTTCCTGTATTTGTAAAGCATCAGTTTCGTTTCATTTCATAGTGAGGGTGGAAAGATGTTTCAAGCACATTTCTTCGACGTTTTAAGCGAATATTTCGGGAAAAGAGAATAGTTTAGTATTGTTTTGGAAGACAATAACAGAGAGGCTCCTCTCTTCGAATGGCGGATTTTACACATTTGCAGAACTGGTGTTGTTCCGACTTTTGGTTCTTGCTGTTCGTGATTCAGTGATAACGCTAAGTGCAATAGCCTATAATGTTAACAACAACCAGGATGAAGTATTGTTGTCCATAGTTTGCACTGTGTACTCCGAGAACATAATTACCAGAAGCCGTTTAGTTGTGAAAGTCGCTGTCGCCTGAGCTTTAGTTGCTCTTTGCTGAAGTGTATTGGTACAGAGAAAAGCTGGATCGCTTGCTAAAGGAAGCTGAAGGTCAGTATCCCATACTCCTGCATCTCTCGTTGAAGATTGTTGTTTTCAGTAAGATGCAATACAGGTATACTGGTACTTCGGGGTCATCGATTTCTTTAATTTCGTGGCATGAATTAATAATTACTGTCAGTGCTTTTAATTTAATTCACGTCCAGTACACACTTGATTGAGCTCATGTCTTATTTAAAGCTTAAGGAACAGAGTAAAAATTCGAGGAATATGTTAAAGTTCGATTCCTCTTCTCAAATTCGAGCCACCAGAAGGAATCTGTCATTGATCAAGTCCTGTATAAAGATCAGGTCCTGTAAGGGTGTTTGGGTGTATCATGGGGGTGTTGTTTGAGGCAACACACCAAAGTAGCAGTAAGGCCCCTTTATATCATTTTGGATACACGGGACAACCCTCCCCCTAAAGCAACTCAAATAAGTGTTTATACTCGTGAAAACCTTGTCCTTGTAGGCCGATTCATAGTTGAGTAAAGTGGGTAAGTTTCTAAAGAAACTATGGTGCTGCGTCAGTGGGAGTATTACTGGATAATTTGGTTTTATCAAGTTGACTGAGTTGAAAATGTGAATTGGCCACTGTAAAGAGATTCGAAAGATGACGTTTCGAGTGTTACCCCTTCATCAGAGCAAATCAGGAATTGTGGTTTGTTTGTGGTTCATATAGAGAAATATGGAGCTACGCTATTGGTTGGTGCCTGGCAATGTGAAAAACAACAAAATAAATTAGTTGAATGAAAAGTGTTCGTTGATACTGTGAGGATTAAGAGTGCCGATTTGAAAAATGAATTTTTTTAGAGTTTTGCGGCTTTCTGTGCTTCCTTCATGTAGGAAGAGGCCACAGACCGCCATATGTTGCTTCGAATGATTTGGCAGATTAAAGTGGCTAGCGATCAGTTTAGATGCGTTTTTGTCGTTTTTCTCAACGTCGCGAAGATGTTCTCAGAATCGGTGGCCTAGTCGTCTACCTGTTTCGCCGATTCATAGTTGACCCTACACAATAATTATTATTCATGAATAACCCAAATTGAATAATCAAATGTGCAATATATCTCTCCCTCGGTTATTCAATCATACTGAGTTTTGCCTAGTTGATTTTCTCTTTGATACAAATCTCTGCTTTAAATTTTAAATGTTGGCATTATGTGGAACTCGCCACACGGAGAGCTTCCCAGTTATGCGAGCCAAACTGTTTAGGGCTGTCATATTTAAGGGTTGTAACCCAACCAGTGCAAGGTGAGGAAACTCACCCACCTGAGTTGTCTGGCCTTAGAGTCAGGTTTGCAATCTTCTTGTGAACGGTTGGTTAATTAACTTTTATAAAGATTTTTAAAGTCAAAAGTAAGCTTGGCCAGGGAAACTCTGGGGAAGGGTTGTCTCGCGTACACAAGACGTACCGTAGAAACTGGCCCCCTAAAGAGTTATTCTATTTTATATCCGCACTCCCTTTTCCTCTGCTGACAAGAGCTTTTGAAAGAGCTATTAAACTTTTCTGCACTCTATATTTTATGTTAGGTGATAAACTTTACTTATCTTGTGAGTGTGCTGGGGAGGGGAGGCAGGATTTGAAATGGAATGTACAGCTGTATCTAGCTCTGCCCGGCCTTGATGTTGTGTGTTGTCCAACTGATTATGCAAACTTTATTTTCAAAATCTTTTTGGGTAGGTGCTTTGAGATGATCATCTTTATCAATACAGTGGAACCCCACCTTTTGGTCATCCTGGTAACACAACCACATCTTTTTTTACGGCCACTTTATTCTGACTCGAACAAAAGCTCAGTTAGTACTTTTTAGTGCAGAGTGCACTATTGGGATGGTTTGGGGGTTGACGCCGCTAACGCAATATGGCAATAAGGCACTATGGCAATAAGGTGTAAACTTTAATGGTCGTTTAATTAATTAATTTCAATTAATTAATTAGCCTTGTTTTGAGCGGGTGGGGTAAGTACCTTTGATTGCTACGTAAAACGTACCATACTTACATTACTTTGTTCAAAACATCAGAAAACTATATATGATTCCAATATTCTCTTGTTATCCTTGTGGTACTATTCCGCTCTTAAGAACAAAAACAATTTGCTTGAAGCGCATGCGCAGATTGATTAGCATTAGTGTTAACTATATGTTACGTAAACGATACGTTTCATACACAATTACACTTGAATGTTAAGTGCTTTTCCTTGTGGTAGAACACAACATGTAAGACGCATGCGCTCTAGCACTGTCAGGATGATACAATCCGTTCTCGAGTTCAGCATTCATGCGTGCGATACCACACTCCTCTTAACGGGCGATAGCAGTTATATTTCAGGTAATGTCAGTTTTCCTTTTAAGTGCAAAGAAGGCTTTTGTGACAGCGTATCATTTGGAATCATCCCTAGCTCGGTTAAAAAATGTTGTGTGCTATTTTCAAACTATTTCGTGTTTGCTAAGCTTTAAAGAGGGAAACGAAAGGATCTCCTCAGCCGTCTGTTTATTTTCTTCCCCCATGAAAGAGAACAAGAAGTTCACAAATGTATTCACCCTAAACATTTCCGAGTTACAAATGTAGCGACATTAAAAAGTACACGGTAGTAATGTCGTGACAAACGTGCTATTCCGAGACACGACGCGACTATTTGATAATTAAATTAGTAACTGTTTATGGATGATATGAAAATTTGCCTCTTGAATGAAACAAAATCATTCCTCTTCCATTTTTTTCATAAGTTAACAACATTAGTTCATTTTTCTCCAGCAGGAAAAAAGCCAGCATATTTTCCTTTATATGTTTTTGGGAAAACAAGGGTATCATGTTACAAACTTTGCGAGGAAAACAAAAGTATCAAGTTACAAATGTTGGCGTTGAAAAAATAAAATTATCGCGTCTGCTAGTTCAACGTATCAATGAATTAAAAATAAACGAAATTCAACGTAAAACACCACAGTAAAATTTAAAACCTTCTTGACAAACAGTAATTGTAAGTTATTTTTGGGCCTTGAACTAACAAGTTACACACAGGCAGCTGATGACTCAAAATGTACTTACAGTCCAGCATAACACTCTGCACTATCTGAGATTGTCTCACTAGTTATTTATAGAACCCCCTTAATATGGCCATAATGTTAATACAGTCACATTTTTGTTGCCTGGTGCTGACCAGATTAGCAGGGTTCCACTGTAATTTAAAAATACTTTGTCAGTGTCAGTTGGTTGTTTTTTAGAATATTAATTTTGTATCTCATAAAGGAAAAAATGAATTTGAGCTAACCCACAAAACAAAATTCTGGTACATTTTAGGAGTACTTTAATGCAATTTATAATATTCATGCATCATTTTAATAGTGAAGTTTCATAAATGCTATTTATTTGGAGGTTGTTAGGTTTCTTCCTCAAAATTACAGTACCTGAAGGCTGATATCTCTATTATGTCATCATTTGAAGGCAATAATATTTTGATGCCTACTGTACCAACATTTTCCTAGTAGTCATAATTGTATTCCAGTAGTATCCCCCCCCCCCAAAAAAAAAAAAAGAGGAAAATAATAATAACACTAATGGCAATTATAAAAAACTAATTTAGCTGAACTTCATGCTGTTTGTTCGGGCTTGTGGTTCAATGTTATTAGATTATTGGTAATCAATAATCGGGGGACCAGTAACCCTTGTTACACCTCACCATCGATGCATTATGATGTATGAAGTTGATGCATACAAGGACACATTTTAAATTTGCACACCACAATTTGACATAAAGGTTATAATGTAACACTTCGAATGCGCAGATAGATTAATGACTATGTAAAAGATGTCACTATCAACAGAATGTGCCACAGCATTACTATCTTTTAGATACCCTAGTAAGGATCTGAAGAATAAAAGCAAAAAGCAGAAACAGTGACAAGAAAGGACATCATGAGGTTCACAGGGCATCCTAAATCATCCATTCGCACATAACCACAATTCCTTGCGTCATATCACTGCGCATCATAAATCTTCCCATTTGTGCATAACCACAATTCTTTGCGGCACACCACTGCGCATCCTAAATCTTTCATTTGGGCATAACCACAATACCTTGCATTTAGTAAGAAAAAGTGATTGCAGCCCCTATAATGTAACCTTCTGCTGATTAGAGAGCTGCCTCGCTCGTTCATTTCAGGCCCACTCGCTGCGGCAGCAATTAGATGTTTTATGTAAGACCCTTACATTGATCTTTTAGAAATCACAAAAAGTTTGTATCTTGATAATTGTCCCTTGTTGTGTCACTTCATAATATACTAGTAGTTTGGTATGATGTAGCATGTTAAACTTTTAATTATTAATTAGTTAATTAATTATTCATTTTATTAATTAATTATAAGTTAATACACCGTTATCGCAGAGGTCATGAGTTGCAATCCCATTCAGGCCTGAGTTGTAAATCAAAGGAACATAATTTCATATATACACTTTTTTGTGAGAAGTTTCTCACACAATTAAAATCCAGAATTTCGACCATCAAAAGTGGAGTGATTTTATTTATAAGAACCTATTTGCCTTTGCCAAAATATTTTTTGCTACTCAACCCCTGAGGAAGGTTTGTATTGCAAACCGAAATATAGGGCAATTTTGTTCAAAATAATTTAGTCCTCTACTCCGTTTTATTTCATTTTGGTCATATCTGCCATCGGGATAAGTGTGCCGTCTATATTTTGTATTCTAAAATTTCTACTGATCCAGGTCTACTAAAGATTCAGCACTCTCATTGGTTTGTTGCTGTGGTTATACAGTTTTTAACTTCATTTATCCTGGGTTAGCCTAATTGGGCTACAGGAGCTCCGCTTTTAGGGTGACCTAAATCTATATATTATTATTTTTGGGTATTAAATGCCAAATTGTAGCCAGTGTTGGGGGTTGGGGGTTGAAATGGGATTTTGGCAATGGGAGAGTAGGAATAAAGGCTAAGGGAGATGAGTCACTGGTATGCTTGTGAATTTTAAGAACCCCTCTGAAAGTGAAAACAAACTGTAGGTTTGAAAAGATTAAAGCTGAGGTAAAGATTATACCTGGTACATTAGAAATTATCTTGTTTATTAAGGTAGTAAATGAGCAAAACAGTCACAAGAGAAATACAAACAAGAGAACTAAAAGTGTTTTCTGTTATGATAACATTTCTTCACTGGACTTTAAGTTTGAAACCCTTTTGTCAGGTCATTATATTACTAACAAACATTTTACTTCGGAGAACTAATAAATTATATAATTGTCTTACATTTGTACATGTCTAGTTTGTCTTTTTGTAACTGATGGAGGTCTATTAAAAGTTCTCAATTGATGTTTAATATTAGTGAATGTCTCATTTAGGGTGAGTCATTAAAGTGACAACATAATATATTTGTGTTTGTGTTTTCTTAGGTGGTTACCTCCTGGCATATACACCCCAAAAAGGCATACAATGCCATGATTTAGATGATGCAAAGTGCTTTTCCCATGGACCTGGCCAAGTGTGATGTCTCTACTGATAATGGAAATTGCAATAAAGATACAAGGCCACTCTAGTTTTAAATGGAAAATTTCACCAAGTCAATTTTATTAAGTTAGGTACATGTTGTATCTCTGAAATATATTTGGTATGTTGTCTCTTGTAGTAGTTTTTCTGAAAAAAAAAACCCTGTTTGTTTGTTTGTTGTTGCTTTTCCTGTTCATTTTTTGCCTTGCCTTTTTGCCCCAGGGGGTACTGCCATATATGAGCTATATTGGTATGTGCTACAGTGAAGGGTATGGTTTTCAAGCAGTTTACTCTAGCATAGGGTATATAAATCAGAGTGTTTGGGTCAAGAATAGGGTATCAATTTTCACGAAAACACTAAGGAAACCAGGAATTGCTACTCAAAAATGTAAAAAAAAAAAATGAAAGCGGCAAGTTTAAATTTTCATGATTCAGCCTCAACAGCATTGATAGATGACTATCATAAAACGCTACGCGATATGTCAAAAATCAGTTTCTGGTAAACAGCTAGCCTAGGATAGGAGTGATATGAGGAGTTTACTCTAGTATAGGGTAGAAAAATTCAGCTGAACTAGCTCTGGTATACACT
>JAHPZR010010021.1:0-17500 GCA_019787425.1 Platygyra sinensis
AGTTAATTGAGTTTTTTTTTCAATCTGATTGCCCGAATGACTACTTACACACTTGTTCTAACTTTAGAATCTAGGAAGAAAACACTGTGACATGTGACCATTTAAAAGAAAAACTCTTGGGCAGTTCTTTCATGTGGTACTGTTTATTACGCTGTACAAGTTGGTTCTAACTTATAAGTCTGTGGACGAAAGGTTAGTGTGTGATCACTCAAATGAAAGCTATTGAGCAGTTCTTTCATGTGGTGCTGTTTATATACGCTGTACAAGTTGGTTCTAACTTATAAGTCTGTGGACGAAAGGTTAGTGTGTGATCGCTCAAATGAAAGCTATTGAGCAGTTCTTTCATGTGGTACTGTTTACTACGCTGTGCAAGGCGGTTCTTTCTTGGAGTCTGTTTATGAAACCCTACTGAGTGACCATTCAGACAAAAGCGTGCCTGGCAGGCATTCAGATTGGTCCGCCTGCGACGCAGGATGTTCGGACAAAAGCTCCTGAACGAATAAAATTTACATGGTGTTGTTTACCATGTTGTGGAAGGTGGTTCATTTTATGACCATTCAAGTGAAAGCTATGAAAGAGTACTTTGACGAGCTGAATAATTACAAGTATTAATCCCTGATGGCTGACCATTCAACCAAAAATACTATCAATTTCTCGATATTATACACTTTTTTTTTCAAGAAATTCGAACCACGAAGGAGTAAATGAATTTTAATTCTGACCTGTAACCTGTCACGGTCACTGAGTTTGATATGCCGTTGATGAGGTAAGTGTTCTGGAAGTCCGAGTCTTCGGCATCTGGAAGAGGTCTTCTTCTATTGAACTTGAGAACTTTTACTGTTAGGTGAAAACACATAAAAAAATAACAAGTTAAAGCTGCTAGTAATTATTTGGATACTTGAGGCTCGCAGTGCAAAGAAGGCAAGGTTTTTAGTATTTCTATCACGTTCCATGCATTAGTCAATTCCACTAGTGCCTTCAACCCTCCCCAACCCTCCCCCCCCCCCCCAACTCCCCCAGACAAACTCCTGGGAAATGACACTAAGAAAGTAAAATACCCTCAGGTAAGAGTAAAGCAAGACAGCAAATGTCCTGCCCCTGGGCTGATGCCCCCTAGGGAATTTAGATGTCGACACTTGCCAGGCTATTGCCAAGTGGGTTGGGGGGCGCAATACACTGTAGGCATTGCAAGAATTGACTGATCAGTTTTATATGCAAGAGCTATTTTGGATTTTCTCAAACAGTCACGAGTGCTTCCATAACTCGGTAAAAAATGGCCAAAACGTTTTCTACAGTTCTTTTAGAAAAACACAATGAGAAAAACAAAGGGAAAGTGGCTCATTTATTTGTGAAATCCCTGTGTTGCAACAGCTTGTGCAGATTCTGTGCTCCTACCAAGTAACAGAAGTACAGCTTTTAGCAAGGGCTTTCTTAAATGTTCAGATTGTTTTCTAGACATGTTTCAAACATGGCAGATAATTATACAAGGTATACATGTACATTGTAGTTCTGCGCTCGGAGATCAGGCCTTTGACCAGAAATAAAGCTTAATTAAACAGTTGACTTTGTCATGATAGAAACCTTGCTAATTTTCAAATGTAAATAAATTATTATCCTGTTTTCATACAAAGTAGTTTGACTGTTCTTTTATTACAAGGTCAACCCAACTTTCGCTTCCATGCAGTGGCTTGGTTACATTTCACAGAACTGCAAATGATCTATTTAAACAATAGTGTTTCTATTGGTTGATAGTTACCCAGCGGACCTTTGGTGTTTTTGAATAAATATTTGCATGAGAAGTGAAGCTTCCAGGGCAAATATGCTAGTTTTAAGAACATCAAATTTTTAAAGGGGCATTATCAGAACAATAGTTCCCGAGACATAAACACTATTGTCTTTATTGTTCACCACTAAATTTTCTTCTGTGGACCAATTAAATCATGTTGAATTATTTTTAGATGAAAGCTGTGAAAGCCAAATGTAAAATTTTAATAAGAAAACAGTTAATACAGTTTCAATTGTTTATTTTCTACATGTATAAGCCCGCTTGTGTACAGAAAACATTTTATGGACGAGTACTATCCATCTGGGTGTTTTTTTTGGTGGGGCACTATGGGCTGATAGTGTCTCTCTGCGGATGAACACTATCATGCCACATGATCAATTTAAACCAACAAGAATTGGAAAAAATTTAGTGGTCAACTGTTATCCTCAAAAAATATAGAGTCTGTACCTAAGTACCATAGAATACCAGGCACACACAGGATGAACTCGATGGTGCATATAATCTGCAGAATATTGAACAGTGCCAGGCCACCCCTGGTAGACCTGTTAGTGTCGTGGCCCATAACGGCAAATATAATCAACAGCACAGCATTTCCTGAAAGCAAATAAATACAGCTGTATATACATTGTATCAATAATAACTTCAACCACGTGCTGTTGTTACAGATGACTTTTCTAGTACAATGTCATTACTTTGTACGCAACAGAAACAAGAGGTACACTTTAAATCAGAGAAAAGTATGCTGATGTCCAAGCCCGCCACAAAAAAGCAATGTAAAGAGGACATGTATGTTTGACCTCTCACTTGAGACATGACATTACGAAAGAGAACGGAAAAATAATACCAAAAGAAATCATTATTTGTGACTTTTAAACAGCGCTCCAAGCTAGTCTATTTTGGTCGCCATGGTGAGTGGAAAAAATTTTTGGCGACCAAGATTCTGGCAAAAGTCGGGTGATGGTGACCATTTTACAGTTAAAGGTCGCCAAAAGGCGACTTTTTGAAAAAGTAAGCTTGGAGCGCTGTTAAACTGATTCCAGAGTTACATGTAAGGGTCATGATTGTGCACAAGCAGCTTTATATTGCTATGAGAGGTGGCTAGAATTTTCCCATCCATCTATCACAAAGAACCAGAGTAGCTGGCCAAGATCATCAAGGAGTGTAGATGATGATCCCCTGCTATCTTAAACTCTAAGGATCATGTGTACATGTATTAAAGGCATCCTCGATCCATTGGTCAACACTTCTCAATATCTCAATTGATACTTAGTCGACACTCAGTCGACACTCTATCAACATCAGTTCTCGATTGACACCTGATTGACATTTGATTGGCAGTTGGTCAATAGTCAGCCTAGTGTCGACTGACTCATATGTATTGATCAACACTCAATGGCATGTCTGTGAAAATTAGTTGATTATTGACTGTCAACTGAGATTTTGATTGAGTATTGAGCAAGTACTGATCAAAAGTCAATCAATGTTGTGTGAGAATCTTAACATACATGTACCAAAGTCAGGGCAGGGAAAAACCCAGATCTGAATGCCCAGGGCAAGTAAATTTTGCCCTTGGGAAAGCGAAAAGGGAAGTTTGGTGGTCCAGTGGGCAAGTGAAATTACTAGCCTCTAACATCAAGGGACTAAAACTAAACATCTCTGCATAAAATGCGATAAAAAAGACTTGGAAGAGGTATTTTCTTGCTCTCTCTTTCGCAGTTAAATCTGGCAGAGGGCGTGATTGTAAAGTCTTTCAGTCAAAGAAACGCAGACGTTTTCACTACAAACTCATCCTTGAGGAAGGTTTGTTTTGAATTCCATGTCATTATATACTGGCAATTCTGATTGGCCTAAGTAAAGAAAGGGATTGTTTGCATTTCACCAATAGGCATTTCTTTGAGAATGACTAGCACCAGTCCTCAGACATCCAAGAAATACCTTGAACTTTGATTTTTGACAAAATCAAAGGTTGAAGAAGGTTTTCAAGGTTTTTAAGGCTTTTTCGAATGCAAACCATTTGGAACGATGTGTACGTGTACATGCCTGATTTTTCCAGATAAAGTGTTAGATAATGGTCCACTTAAGATATAGTGAAATTTTTCAGCAATTATGTTGTTTCTTATGCATTGTGCAATAGGACGCAATTTGAGGCTGATTGTGTGAACTCATAGAATCACATAGTATCAGAACGTCTGCTACAAGATGCCCTTGCCTGCAAGCACGTGCTACATGTATGCGATTGTTGAAAATTGTATTTTTCTCTCTGTTAACGTGATATTTAATAACTTGTAATGATCTGTGAGTATAACTTTACCTTTTCATTGCCATAGTATATTCTTTGTATTGTCCCACTCAACAATATTATTAGTATTATGTACGTTTTCATACAAGCAAAACTGCCTGGTTGTCTGAACACTCTGGTTTGCATATGGTTTAAAAGCTTGCATTTGTTGGTTAGGCAATGCTACATGTATATAAAATTTTATCATCAGAGATTTCTTTTGCTTTGTTTATTGACGACAAATATCGCTGAAATGTTTTCATTTCACTGGCAGTTGTCCTTTCCTTTCGTCGTTTTGCTTTTTGATGTATGGACGTTTCAATTTCTTCCTGACCAATTAACTCGTTCGTAATTTGCCGAAGAAACTTAATTTTTTCCTTAAAAAGTAATATAATTAACTCTCTGAATGTTAATCGTCACTCATTGTCTTGTATCGCAACGATTTTCAATGTAAATAAAGCAAATGTGTTCTAGCTTTGGATAACCTTTCGTGTTTTTTTCTTTCCTAATTTGCATAATCCGTAATCGGCCCGTGGGCATTACGGGAGAATAATGCCCTGGCGTGAAGCTGCACTTAGCCAATCAGAGCGCGCGTTATATCGGCTACAAACACTAGCCATATAATAACATTTATTAATTAATTTATATTATTATCATAATATTATTCTTTTTTTCTCTTTTTTGCAGATTACCTATGAAACCATGCAATTTTTAGTTCCCAATGAACACCTAATGAAGGGTGTTTCTTTATCACTTGGAGGTACAGATCCACCATTCAGCTTCCTGGCCGTGGTACATGTTGGGTTATGGGTCATCATATTTATCTCAGACAGAGTTTTACAGTATCTGCATCACCAGTCCCAAGCAAAAGGCTACTTGGAATTCTTCCGGGAGACTAAGGAATTGAGGAGAATTCCTTATGCCATTTTATCAATAGGTATGCATGGCGACAGTGAGTACATGTAGTTTTCTCATGTTCTCTTTGAAAAGTCCTCAGGACAGTTCATTACTTATGGGCATGACTGGATTAGGAAATATTTGTTTCGAATAGATGGGCTACTGAATTTTTGGAGATCCAAGCAACCAGGCGTTTATGACCCTTCCATTGCAAATTGACAAAATTCTTGTACTTTTCATGAAGAAAGGTTACACGCAAACAAACTTGCTACCATTGCTGTATACATGTATTTTTATCGTGACTAGAAATATAAAGCATAGTCATAACCATAAGCAAAAGAAATCTCTGATGATAAAATTTTATATACATGTAGCATTGCCTAACCAACAAATGCAAGCTTTTAAACCATATGCAAACCAGAGTGTTCAGACAACCAGGCAGTTTTGCTTGTATGAAAACGTACATAATACTAATAATATTGTTGAGTGGGACAATACAAAGAATATACTATGGCAATGAAAAGGTAAAGTTATACTCACAGATCATTACAAGTTATTAAATATCACGTTAACAGAGAGAAAAATACAATTTTCAACAATCGCATACATGTAGCACGTGCTTGCAGGCAAGGGCATCTTGTAGCAGACGTTCTGATACTATGTGATTCTATGAGTTCACACAATCAGCCTCAAATTGCGTCCTATTGCACAATGCATAAGAAACAACATAATTGCTGAAAAATTTCACTATATCTTAAGTGGACCATTATCTAACACTTTATCTGGAAAAATCAGGCATGTACACGTACACATCGTTCCAAAATGGTTTGCATTCGAAAAAGCCTTAAAAACCTTGAAAACCTTCTTCAACCTTTGATTTTGTCAAAAATCAAAGTTCAAGGTATTTCTTGGATGTCTGAGGACTGGTGCTAGTCATTCTCAAAGAAATGCCTATTGGTGAAATGCAAACAATCCCTTTCTTTACTTAGGCCAATCAGAATTGCCAGTATATAATGACATGGAATTCAAAACAAACCTTCCTCAAGGATGAGTTTGTAGTGAAAACGTCTGCGTTTCTTTGACTGAAAGACTTTACAATCACGCCCTCTGCCAGATTTAACTGCGAAAGAGAGAGCAAGAAAATACCTCTTCCAAGTCTTTTTTATCGCATTTTATGCAGAGATGTTTAGTTTTAGTCCCTTGATGTTAGAGGCTAGTAATTTCACTTGCCCACTGGACCACCAAACTTCCCTTTTCGCTTTCCCAAGGGCAAAATTTACTTGCCCTGGGCATTCAGATCTGGGTTTTTCCCTGCCCTGACTTTGGTACATGTATGTTAAGATTCTCACACAACATTGATTGACTTTTGATCAGTACTTGCTCAATACTCAATCAAAATCTCAGTTGACAGTCAATAATCAACTAATTTTCACAGACATGCCATTGAGTGTTGATCAATACATATGAGTCAGTCGACACTAGGCTGACTATTGACCAACTGCCAATCAAATGTCAATCAGGTGTCAATCGAGAACTGATGTTGATAGAGTGTCGACTGAGTGTCGACTAAGTATCAATTGAGATATTGAGAAGTGTTGACCAATGGATCGAGGATGCCTTTAATACATGTACACATGATCCTTAGAGTTTAAGATAGCAGGGGATCATCATCTACACTCCTTGATGATCTTGGCCAGCTACTCTGGTTCTTTGTGATAGATGGATGGGAAAATTCTAGCCACCTCTCATAGCAATATAAAGCTGCTTGTGCACAATCATGACCCTTACATGTAACTCTGGAATCAGTTTAACAGCGCTCCAAGCTTACTTTTTCAAAAAGTCGCCTTTTGGCGACCTTTAACTGTAAAATGGTCACCATCACCCGACTTTTGCCAGAATCTTGGTCGCCAAAAATTTTTTCCACTCACCATGGCGACCAAAATAGACTAGCTTGGAGCGCTGTTTAAAAGTCACAAATAATGATTTCTTTTGGTATTATTTTTCCGTTCTCTTTCGTAATGTCATGTCTCAAGTGAGAGGTCAAACATACATGTCCTCTTTACATTGCTTTTTTGTGGCGGGCTTGGACATCAGCATACTTTTCTCTGATTTAAAGTGTACCTCTTGTTTCTGTTGCGTACAAAGTAATGACATTGTACTAGAAAAGTCATCTGTAACAACAGCACGTGGTTGAAGTTATTATTGATACAATGTATATACAGCTGTATTTATTTGCTTTCAGGAAATGCTGTGCTGTTGATTATATTTGCCGTTATGGGCCACGACACTAACAGGTCTACCAGGGGTGGCCTGGCACTGTTCAATATTCTGCAGATTATATGCACCATCGAGTTCATCCTGTGTGTGCCTGGTATTCTATGGTACTTAGGTACAGACTCTATATTTTTTGAGGATAACAGTTGACCACTAAATTTTTTCCAATTCTTGTTGGTTTAAATTGATCATGTGGCATGATAGTGTTCATCCGCAGAGAGACACTATCAGCCCATAGTGCCCCACCAAAAAAAACACCCAGATGGATAGTACTCGTCCATAAAATGTTTTCTGTACACAAGCGGGCTTATACATGTAGAAAATAAACAATTGAAACTGTATTAACTGTTTTCTTATTAAAATTTTACATTTGGCTTTCACAGCTTTCATCTAAAAATAATTCAACATGATTTAATTGGTCCACAGAAGAAAATTTAGTGGTGAACAATAAAGACAATAGTGTTTATGTCTCGGGAACTATTGTTCTGATAATGCCCCTTTAAAAATTTGATGTTCTTAAAACTAGCATATTTGCCCTGGAAGCTTCACTTCTCATGCAAATATTTATTCAAAAACACCAAAGGTCCGCTGGGTAACTATCAACCAATAGAAACACTATTGTTTAAATAGATCATTTGCAGTTCTGTGAAATGTAACCAAGCCACTGCATGGAAGCGAAAGTTGGGTTGACCTTGTAATAAAAGAACAGTCAAACTACTTTGTATGAAAACAGGATAATAATTTATTTACATTTGAAAATTAGCAAGGTTTCTATCATGACAAAGTCAACTGTTTAATTAAGCTTTATTTCTGGTCAAAGGCCTGATCTCCGAGCGCAGAACTACAATGTACATGTATACCTTGTATAATTATCTGCCATGTTTGAAACATGTCTAGAAAACAATCTGAACATTTAAGAAAGCCCTTGCTAAAAGCTGTACTTCTGTTACTTGGTAGGAGCACAGAATCTGCACAAGCTGTTGCAACACAGGGATTTCACAAATAAATGAGCCACTTTCCCTTTGTTTTTCTCATTGTGTTTTCTAAAAGAACTGTAGAAAACGTTTTGGCCATTTTTTACCGAGTTATGGAAGCACTCGTGACTGTTTGAGAAAATCCAAAATAGCTCTTGCATATAAAACTGATCAGTCAATTCTTGCAATGCCTACAGTGTATTGCGCCCCCCAACCCACTTGGCAATAGCCTGGCAAGTGTCGACATCTAAATTCCCTAGGGGGCATCAGCCCAGGGGCAGGACATTTGCTGTCTTGCTTTACTCTTACCTGAGGGTATTTTACTTTCTTAGTGTCATTTCCCAGGAGTTTGTCTGGGGGAGTTGGGGGGGGGGGGGGAGGGTTGGGGAGGGTTGAAGGCACTAGTGGAATTGACTAATGCATGGAACGTGATAGAAATACTAAAAACCTTGCCTTCTTTGCACTGCGAGCCTCAAGTATCCAAATAATTACTAGCAGCTTTAACTTGTTATTTTTTTATGTGTTTTCACCTAACAGTAAAAGTTCTCAAGTTCAATAGAAGAAGACCTCTTCCAGATGCCGAAGACTCGGACTTCCAGAACACTTACCTCATCAACGGCATATCAAACTCAGTGACCGTGACAGGTTACAGGTCAGAATTAAAATTCATTTACTCCTTCGTGGTTCGAATTTCTTGAAAAAAAAAGTGTATAATATCGAGAAATTGATAGTATTTTTGGTTGAATGGTCAGCCATCAGGGATTAATACTTGTAATTATTCAGCTCGTCAAAGTACTCTTTCATAGCTTTCACTTGAATGGTCATAAAATGAACCACCTTCCACAACATGGTAAACAACACCATGTAAATTTTATTCGTTCAGGAGCTTTTGTCCGAACATCCTGCGTCGCAGGCGGACCAATCTGAATGCCTGCCAGGCACGCTTTTGTCTGAATGGTCACTCAGTAGGGTTTCATAAACAGACTCCAAGAAAGAACCGCCTTGCACAGCGTAGTAAACAGTACCACATGAAAGAACTGCTCAATAGCTTTCATTTGAGCGATCACACACTAACCTTTCGTCCACAGACTTATAAGTTAGAACCAACTTGTACAGCGTAATAAACAGCACCACATGAAAGAACTGCTCAATAGCTTTCATTTGAGTGATCACACACTAACCTTTCGTCCACAGACTTATAAGTTAGAACCAACTTGTACAGCGTAATAAACAGTACCACATGAAAGAACTGCCCAAGAGTTTTCTTTTAAATGGTCACATGTCACAGTGTTTTCTTCCTAGATTCTAAAGTTAGAACAAGTGTGTAAGTAGTCATTCGGGCAATCAGATTTGAAAAAAAAAACTCAATTAACTGGTAGCAAGTGTAGGAAATAAAGCATAAGCCAACCACGCCTGGGTTTGGTTTGGCATCAAACCGAGGAATAAACTTAGTTCTGATTTAAGGGGGCAGTGCACGAAGTTTAGGTAATGAGCCCACCAAACGCAAAAAGTAAAAATTAACTCTAACTGGTTTAAGGTGGCTGAAAACAGTTTCCAGATCTTTTTAAGACTTAGAGTTTGATGGGTCATTATAACCACTCTATACCAGTTGATGCCAAAATCATGGTATCAACAAACTGCCCAATCATCGGTGAACAAGTTGCTGTTAATTTTGTGGCACAATAGGTCACAAAGCAACAATATGACTTGCTAAAAACACCCCTAATTTTAGCTTTAAGCGCTTATAACTCAAAAGCGAGCTTGGTGACCCCCATTTTTTATTATTGAATTGTAATCAGCATAAAAAGATGCCACTTTTTGCAAAGTTTAAAAAAATTCTGACAAGGGGGTTCAGAGCCACCTTAAATTTTCGAAAATTGAAGGTGGCTCTGAATCCCCTTATCAGAATTGTTTTAAACTTTGCAAAAAGTGGCATCTTATTATGCTAATTACAATTCGATAATAAAAAATGGGGGTCACAGTGCTCGTTTTTGAGTTATATAAAGCGCTTAAAGCTAAAATTAAGGGTGTTTTTAGCAAGTCATATTGTTCGTATGGTAACCTATTGTGTCACAAAATTAACACCAACTCTTTCCCCGATGATTGGGCAGTTTGTTGAAACCATAATTTTGGCATCAACCAATAAAGAGTGGTTTTAAGGAATCATCAATCTGTAAGTCTTGGAAAGTACTAGAAACTGTTTCCAACCACCTTAATACAACTGAGTTTGTAACTGGAAATCGTTACGTGATAGCCGGATGTGTTCAGTTATCAATGTTTAACGTTTTTAACGAAGGAAATAAGATTTTTTTGCACAGGCTTGCCGTCATCTAAAATTCTTCGCTCGTGGAAACCTTGCGTTTATACTGACTGATTCAAATTCCATGTCTTAGGGACAATGATTACTTGGACGAAGTCCTGGAAAAACAAGCGGACATGATTCGTTATCTGCAGCAACACAATGCCAACCTGGGAAAACGGCTTATGAAGCTCACTGCCCAGCAAAGCCGGAGCAGCCTGAATACAATGTAGTCTGAGAACGCTGTTTGATTAAAAAAAAAAAGGTTTCACAAAATTTCCGTTTTTTTCCGCCTTTAGTCGACTACACAGAGCCCCTTTAGGCTCGTCACGCAATCTTTCATCTGAATTCCTGACAGGCCTGCATAGAAACGTGTAGGTGGGAGGCAATCTCGCCCAGTGAATTAACAAACATACATGTATGACTGTGCACGTTCAATTCGTTTTCCTTTTCTAACTGCAGGACTCAAAATTTTCTGACCGTGGCCGATCATTGTGACTGGCCAAAGTAATTTTAGCTTGGTCACATTTCGTTTCTGACTGGTCAAGATATTTAAAAGAAGTGATGTTGGCCTAATTAAACCCACCAAATTAATATAATTTGTTTGTTTCGGTTGTTACTTAACCGTTTAAAAGTTGGCTTAATACAAACTTAATCAAAGATGGCCTTGCCAGGGCTCAGCAACTGAATGAAGTGGCACACTTTAAGTGAAATTTTTGCCACCTGCCAGAAAACTATCCTATAGTATTACCAAATGGTTCTTTTTTGAATTGTCTGTTATATGCAGATGATCTAATACTTATATCTCGCTCGGCTACTAGACTGCAGAGTGCATTGTCCACACTCTCTCAATTTTGTCGTGACTGGATGATGAAAATTGGCACGGAAAAAGCAAAAGCTGTTATTTTTCAAAAAGAAACATAGAAAATCGATCTCGCTAAATATTTTTTCTGCATCAATGAAGACAAAATTAACATTACCGATAGTTACACTTTTCTTTGGGTTTTCAACAAACAGTAGTTTTAGTAGAACAAAGTGATCTTAAGTAGAAAAACAGAAGATCAATTTTTGCAACTCGTCGTTACTTTGATTTTCTAAAATTGCCAGTCGATGTTATCATCAAAATATTTAATTCCTTATATCTCACAATTCTAATGTGTGGCCCTGAGGTCTGGATCATTTACGACAAAGATGATTACACCTCATGGGAGGAAGCCATTATTGAAAAAAAACACATCTATATTTCTGTAAACAAGTTCTGGGTGTTAATAAATAAATAATGTTTGAATGCAGCCTGTGGAAGTGAACTTGGTCGGTTGCCTCTTAAAGAATTAACCGACAGAGATGTTATTAAGTTTTGATACACCTAGAAAACCAACCAGATGACAGTATTGTATATATATAACTATAAATCTTCCATTATTTTGTTTTCTATACTTTGTTATTTTCCTCCTTTCTTTTTCTTCTACCAGAATAGTGTAAATAAAGGTGGTTGTTGTTGTTGTTGTTGTATTGCAAAACAGTGTCTACAAATATCAAAAGACCTGGGGCCCGTTTCTCGAAGCTCCCGGTAATTTCCGGGCCCGTTAAGCTGTTTTGTTTTCCATTCCAGATGGGAGTTTCAAAATGTTTAAAAATTGTGCTTTCAGCTAAAGAAACAAAATGGACTTCATCAGAGGTCAGAACATGCCCTACTTTTCTTCAGACTTTGATATCAAAATCTGATTCCGGGCCCATTAAGTTACCGGGTCTTTCGAGAAACGGGCCTCTGGGCCGGGTTGTTCAAAGCCTGATTAAATTAATCCAGGATTAGCGAGAATTTTGATTTTCAATTTTGCAACTTTTTGGTGAGGTGCTCTGTTTATATTGTTTGTCCTGCAGTTTTAAGCTGTAGTAATCTCAAACTACACCAAACGTTAGAGGTGAAAAACATTTTTAAACAAGCAAAAATAATGCCTTAGCGTTTAATCCTGGGTTAGCGTTAACCAGCTTTCGAACTACCCGGCCCTGGATGACAAAAACAAGGAAAGCATGATGCTAGAAGTTACCGACCTTTGTACCTCAGGTTCGATTAACTCCCCACAAAGAAATGAGATTTATGGCATTGCTTTTACTGGAACCTATCCATAGGAGAAAATATTTGGTGACAATGTCTTGAGCATATTAAGCCCTGGTCAAACGGTGTCGCAAGTAAACGCAAGTTGAAAACTTGGGTCTACTTGCGACTCCGTTTGGCCGGGGCTTGCGTGCACTTGCGTTGACTTGCGATGACTTGCGCTCACTTTGGTCGAGATCAAATTTGCACGCAAGTCAAAGCAAGTTTTTCACCGTTTGGCCACCCAACCCAAGTCAACGCAAGTTGAGTGAGGTCCATTAACCTTTTATTAGCCAATGAAATAGAGTATAGTCTGCCTTGAAATGGGGTTTTTTGCGACTTGCGTGTACTTGTGAGGAAACTTGCCAGTCCGTTTGGCCACCCAACGGAAGTCTCTACGCAAGTTGAACTTGCGTCCACTTGCGACTACTTGCAGATCCGTTTGGCCAAGGCTTTAAAGTCATTGTAGCCCAGGCTTGTCTCTCCGTTTTAAAGTGGCATCTTGTCGGTTAAATAAAGCTCGACCCCTGCCGGATAATTCTCCCTCAGGTGCGTAATCTATATTTTCCGACAAGCATCCCCGATCGATCTTTTCACATGGGCGTCCACTCCTCTTCACACTTCAGGGAGAAAAAACATCTCAACCGTTTTACATCTCAATCCTAAAACCTCCCTCGAGGAAAAAAACTTGCGGCAAAGACGTTCTGTATCTAACCTCAGGGTTAATTGTTTTTTTTTTCTTACCGGTCGATAGTATAAACGTGTCCGTTGTCGTCTTTCAACTTGGATCAACTGGGCTTTAAGCCTTCTAGGCCACCATATTAACCCACAGACTCCCAGAGCTTTTAGTCCAAAACGCATTCTTTAGACATTTTGGAGTTTTCAGGTTGTATATGGGCCAAATCAGCTCCAATCTTCTCAAAAATGCATTTGCATCATGACAGCATACCTTTTTCCACTGGCGTCCCGTTTCACGACATTTTTTGCTCGGGCATGCGCAGAAATCAAAATTTTGAGTTTTTGGACAAGAAACTGACCTACTTCTTTAGGCCTTTGGTTTCTTTATTTGTCATTATTTTTTTCCCTTTCCTTTTTCTCCTTTTCTTATCTGTTTGCTGCAGTGATTGACCTTCTGCTGGGCTTGCTTCCCGTTCAAAAACTACCGAGAAAGCATCATCGAGACGGGCAATTTATACCATTGAGTAGCCACGTGTCAGTCGTAGGCAATTTTGCTCCGAGTTTTTCACTCAAATTTCTGAGCATCTTGGTGCATATCTCATGCTCCACTGAGCTGATCTCTATGATCTGGGCATCATTGGAAAGATCTTTTCCTGCTGCAGAAGTTGAGAAAAGGTGATGCCAGTTTTGGTTAAAGGTGCATGATGACTTCAGAAGTGGAACAAAGATCAAAGCTCGTCACGAGTAGTTACGGGCGGCACGGGAGTCGGTCGATTAACGATGTTGCTTTCGTAGATGGGTCTCAAGCACTCGCGCTGCCATCGAGCTCAAGAAGCATTCAATCTCTAACCCCAAGCCATCCAGCTTGTTAGTCGGCAGCAGAACTCTTGGTTCGAAACTAAATTTGTCAAATCTCGGCCTCTTTCAAAGTGCTGCTCCCTGATTACTATGAGAAAACTTTTACTTGTATACTAAATGCAGTGATGTGATTGGCTGAGCTACTCCTACACTATCAGCCCACTGTTTCGAGAAAACGTAAGAAATATAACAAGATAAATCAAGTCCAAAGAAACCCTAATAAAGCAAATGGGGTTTCTTTCCACTTAAAACCCTGTGAGCGCGTGCAATCAACTTCAAGGTTCAAACGACAATATTCAATCCGCGCTTGATTTTGCTAGAGCGTGAAGTAATACTACAATACATGTAGAGATACAATTATAAATCGTATTCTACTCTAAAATATATATGTTATTTGGCGGCTGGGAGGTCCATAGAGTGAAAACCTGTGACCGAGGTCTTGAAAATGCTGCCTAAAGGGCAGCTACTTTTTTCTTCTTCTTTTTTTTTTTTTTTTTTTGTTGTTGTTGTTTTTACTGTGTTAACGGATGGCTATGGCCATGGAGATAAACGCATCGATCGACTTGCAAATGATGACACACGCAAAACGCGTTTGAAAGCTCGCCAGTATTGCTTGTTCCGCGCTGCATAAATCCATGGGTTCAAAGCTGAATTGGCCAACGATACTGAAACGGTAGCGAGCCAAGCATCGTAAAAACACAAGTGTAGACTGAAATCGAGAAAGCATACGATAAACGTTGGCGTCCAAAATATCATATACACTCCTATTACTATGGCTATAGTGTAGGCAGCTTTACGTTGCCTCATAGAAGCCGCACGGACACTCGACGTCAAGGAACTTATTTTTGTTCTTTGCGCTTTGGCGGCTTTGAAGATCTTCGCGTAGCAGAAACAGATGACAACAATCGGAAGATCGATGCCGAATATTGCTGCAGCGATGTAGAACTTCGGCAGCTCCGATCGCAAGCCAACGATAAAACGAAAACTCGCCAAGACCATGGTGAACGCCCATGCGGTCAAAATGGTGGCGAAACATCTGTTCTGTGTTACAACATGGTTGTACTTGTACGGCATGATGATGGCGATGTATCTGTCGACTGTAACGCTGCACAGACTATATGTCGACGCCATTAAAGTCTGTATGGTGATGAAGTCGCTGCTTAAGCAAAGAACGTGGGTGTTTTCTGTGATGTTCAAAGCTGCACGCGCGATCCAGAGCGGTATCGCGACAAGACCGACAAGGAGGTCTGCCAGGCTCATGGAAGAAATAAAGTAGTTGGTTGGCGTTTGTAGCGTGGTGGTTTTACAAACAGCTGACACAATGAGTAAGTTTCCACAGATCGCCACTGCACCGGATAAACAGTTGGCCAAGCAAAACAGTACAATACCCCAAGTTTGAATTATGGTCTCGTGTTCTGAATAACAGTAGCTTTCGTTTCGAGTAGTGTTGTTCTCCAGCATCTTTACACCTTCGGGGAATCAATGCTAGTTGGCTCTTCTTAAGGCTTGTTCACTGTCGGTTCTTTCAGAACAGTTAGCTGAAGCAGTCCCTTTTGTTAAAACAGCTGTCGTGGTGTAATCGATGTAGTTTCTTGTCGAGGTCCCGGACCAGTTCTCGTAATAAGACAACTGGAATTATCCCTTAAAATAGCTTGCGTGCGGTTAGGTAAAGTTTCCTTCGTAATTTTTAATTGTTGTTATTTTCTTTTTAATAACGCCAGCCCGGATTCACTAAGAGTATACTTGAGTAGATATACGGTAGATAACTGTGAAGACAATGTAATATCTGGGCTGTCGTTCTGAGCTTTTAGCGAGTAAATACGAAATGTGATCCTCTATTTATCTCTTATCTAGCGTGGGTTCTTTCATTAATCACTGGCGAGTAGCTCCCAGTTGCAGAAAATGGGTAAGCACATCATAAAAAGAGTTTGTTTGGCAATGTCTATCAAATTTTTACAATTTATTAAAAATTGCGCAAACTTTATAATTAAAATTTCTTGGCTTTTTCATTCTGTAAAGGAAAACAATAAATCCGAATTGCTACATGTGTCTTCTTGAATGTCAAATCAAGGTATGTTTGCCTTAGGAAATTTCTAAATTTAAATTTCGTCTAGCTGTAATGGGTTTTACCGAAGCAGGCGCTGATCTCATCTTGTTTGGCTTCCTAGAATTTGACAAGCATTTAGTTTTCAAACTGAAAATGATGACAATTCTAATTTACCAGCGCCTCATCATCGATCTCCAGCCGGATTGAAGCATTTTAGTCTTTCCAAGCACAATGAACCTCCTTTCTTAGGAGAAGTTGCCCAGGCGGATGAGCATCACCAATTTTTAGTGGAATTACACTGAAGTGGAAGACATTTTTGAAAGATTAGGGCTATTGTCAAAGTTGTGTCATTAATGGTCATAGAGCTAAATTGCTTCGGCGAACACTGTTGATATAAGCTGTTTGTCTGGAAATAACTTGAGTGGGCGCGAGAAAAAAAAATTCAAAGGATTTCTTTGTCCTTTTTATTTCTGTTTCTAAGTCAGCTTATTATTCCTTGTAACAAAAAGTTCGAAAACTCGGTTTACAGAATAAAACCCCTAACGGATAAATATTAATAGAAATAATTTAAAAACAGGGTTCTACTGTGAACACAATTTTGACAGATTCCGTTTTTTAGCATGAAAACATAACACTTCCGGCTCACATTGGCCGTATGATGCAACCATTTTTATCCTTGGCATATTTAGTGTTCGTCTCATTTCGTAATGAATTGCCATCTTTTCCTTTCATATTCTGCAACTGATTTGACTGCTGTTGTTTTTCGCTCTCCTGTGACCTCGATATTTTTCTGGGCTAAACGAAATTATGCAGAAAACAAATGACACTGTCCGTTTAAAGTATCCGTTTTAGAATTACTTTAGGCACTCTACAGTACGCCACTCCAGGTATTTTATTTTGGCGTCGCACAAGATAAAAAAAGTGACTTTTGCAACCATTATATAAGGGCGAAAGTGATTTTAAAAAAATGATAATACACAGACCAACACCTAGTTTGCAAGGATTCCTTATCAGGGTGAACTAGTATTACTGCGCTAGGGTTCTTTCTTGGTGTCACACAGAAAAAAAATTAGTTACGCAACCTTCAGCAAGACAGATCAACTTGGTTTAAACGGAAACCGAATAAGGACCGGCTAGAGTGCTATTGTAATACACTCAAGGGGGTTAATTTTGATGTCACACGGGAAAAAATTGTCTTACACAGTATTTGAAGGAGAATTTTACTTCAGAAATATTCGCGTCAATTACTTAAAAACAGACCAGCCTGGTTTATGGGCGAAAACGGAATAAGGATCAACCGATGTACTACATGGT
>JAHPZR010010021.1:22500-45859 GCA_019787425.1 Platygyra sinensis
TTAAACAATGTTTTTGTTAAAATAAATAGGCCATTAGATCATAATTGTGAAGTATCCATTGGAAAGGTCTAAAATTTTGTATTTTGGGGGCAAGTGCTAGGCCCTTTGCACGACCGAGTCACCACGGCACAAAATCAGCCATGTTGGGGGGCATGTTTACTAGGGGAGCTTCCTCAAAAAAGAAAATTACGCTTAGCTGGACTGGTTACTTGCGTCCTCAGTAGCATGGCTAATACTTTACATCATAAAATAACTGAACCACTACGTCGCGTTTAGATGAGAGTGCGTAAACGTGGTTGTAGACGTTCCAGATTTGCGCTTATTTTTAGGAATTATTTTACAAAGCAATAGAGCGCTTTTTCCGTGTTTACATAGCCTCATCTCAACACTCGGAGGGTTGGGAGAATTCTCGAAGGTTATGCAAACCCTCGACGTAGCATAACTGTTTCGAATTCTCCCAACCTTCCTCATGTTTAGATAAGGCTATGTAAACACGGAAAAAGTGCTCTATTGCTTAAATATGAGCAGGCCGTGCAAAAAAGCAAAAAAAACCTATAGACCTGAATACGCATGGTCAATGAGCAACAGGTAGCAACCTGTATTGCGGACCTCCTGATCCTAAACCGTTGTCTAAGGCATTATAAAGATTC
Organism: Platygyra sinensis; assembly: GCA_019787425.1. Lineage (NCBI taxonomy): Eukaryota > Metazoa > Cnidaria > Anthozoa > Scleractinia > Merulinidae > Platygyra > Platygyra sinensis. The sequence goes on from JAHPZR010010021.1 coordinate 23,151, forward strand.
ATTTATATTCATTTTAATACACAAATGAATGGCAAACCCAGATTTCGCATCTAGCAGTGGAATTTGTAAACGACGGGTTAATTTCAAATCTGTTCAGTGAAAGATCATCTCTGTCAATTGTGGTTTCAAAATTCGAAAAAGCTTGAAAGTGAATCAACTCAACGGAAACTTTTAAAGGATATATCTGAGAGTTTATCATGTTTTTTTTTTGTACCTAGAGAGGCTAAAAAAAGTATGTAATTGTTTGTGTAGTCTTTTGCAGTTTTACACCCATGCTATGCTGCTACTTTTCAGCTGCAAATTGGATCTCCTGAAATAACATTTTATGCTAATGGTTTACCTTGTAATCTAATGTATGAACTTTTTGCCAGTCCTATCGCAATGTTGTGGTGGGTTAATTGCAATGAGGGTTGAGAAATTGTCTTAACTAAAAGATAAACAGCTTTGGTACCGAAAATTGTCGCTAATTATCACTGAATACATAAGTTACCTCCATCTTCTCCTGAAACAAATCTTTTCGAAGAACAACTATTCTTAGAAAACACTGAAAAGAAGATCAAAATAGCACTCGTGTAAATATACATTATCAGATTCGTTCTTAAAAGTATAGCGTCGCAATGCCAAGGTAGCCTGAAGTAGACCCGTGCTTTTCTCTGCCTTTTATACGTAGCAAATTAATAGACGGAGCTGGTCACCTTGTAAGTTCGTAATATACCCGTAGAAGGTGAAGAACACAAGTGATATATGAAAGTTCATATCAGAAAGGCACTGTGAGAGTGAACTGTCTAGCCCGAGACCACAATGCGGTCATGCATTGTGTAATTGACCCGAAAGATTCAGGGTGCGACAAAGACGGTGTCCACTTGCCCCAGACAAGTGGTTTTGGCCAGTGGACAAGCGGGTTATCAATTTTACTTGTCCTTTGGACAAGTGAATCTTCAGAAAAAAATTTAAAAAAACAAGGTGTTTTAAATGTTCCAGCGGCGAAATCAGTATACAGTTAAGCTTTCGCAAGTGTGAAACTGGTTGCCTTTCGCAAAAGTAAACTTACAAGTTGGAAATGAGATTAGTTATTTATCCTTCATTTTATTTCAACGCGAACTGAAAGGGGCCTAGGACTCATTTGCTGATATATCGATTTGTGCATTTATTAATAGACCCTCTGGATTGCTGTTAGCACATGCACATGGCTGATAATCATCAAAGCACAAAAGGCTATTTTGGCCCTTATAAAGCAGCTAAAGAGAAAAGCAAAACCATCGGCAGAAAACACTGAGGTGTATGAGAAGAAAAAGCAATCTGACAGCCCAACGGTTTGAGTTCGAAAGTTTGAGGAATCTTGAAAGTACACCTTCCCATGGGTCGTACACGATGTGAACCAAGATGTGATGCAGTGGTCCACATTTAGAAGGTATCCCGCTTTTGCAAAATTCTTTGTACATTGGCTGTAGATCTGGCAGAAAGTATTGCATAGATTCTCTTGTTCATCAAAACGCGTCGAAAGAACGTTATCGTTGCTCACGCTCGTCACTACAATTTGAAAAAGACTCAAATCCACAGTACTTTATTGACACTTTAAATGCTGTGTATATGGTTCTATGAGTTTCATTATAATACATCAGCGTTTAGATTTATCTCTAAATCCAACAACAACTAGACTTGAGGTTTAGACAAGTAAAACCAGAACCTCACTTGTCCGTTGGACAAGTGGAGTTTAAACTTTTTTTCTTACCCTGAAGATTGTACGAGAAATGTGTTGGTAAAATTGCAATATGAAATTGTTAATGTAATAGTAATGTCTATATATTTAAACAATATTGTAAAAGATAGAAACCGTCAATTACATTATCTTAAAGGTGAAGGAAACAATGCGGGCCCACCTAGGGCTCGAACCCGGGCCTCTGCAGCCCAAACCGCAAACTGCATTCAGAAGGAGTCGCGTCACGGGGAATGGAAATCTACAAAAACGTACTTCACCAAATAAATGTAATCTTACCTCGAGGACAAACAAGAACATGATCACCAAATTGATGTAAAGAAAGCTCGTAAAAACGAACTCAATCCCTTTATCTGTAAGTGCAAATGAATATTTGATGTCATTAGTCATCTGTAACAATTATTAGTAATGTCCGACAATTCTGATAAGGAAATGTTTTCTCCTCGGCCATTCCAGGCTTTGTTGATTTGAGAGGCTGATTAGTATTATTGGACGTTACTATGCATTTCAGTCAGTACCTTCCACATGTTCCTTTATACAGCTATCACTATTGGGTTTTAAAACGTGGTGATTTGTTATCAGAGAACCACTTTACTAATTACTTCTACTCACTCTTGAATCTACCATTTTATTTCCAATGAAGCTATATGAAACACGCGATCGTGATAATAATCACTCAGTATTAAAACATGACAAGACAAGACAAGACAACTTTGTTATTACATTTTACACATATCTTCCTTTAACAGAATTTTTGAAAAACTTGTTTATAAGAGAATGAAATCCTTCATCAAAGAAAAAACGACCCTATGTACGTCACAATATGGCTTTAGACAAGGGCATTTAACTTTTATCTGTTTGCCGACAAGGGGGTTAAGACCACAGTTTTGTTCCAACCTCATTCCCAGGGTCTCTCATCTTCCTGCCCCTCTGCGGCGAGAGAGGGGAGGGAAGATGAGACACCCTTGGGAACGAGTGTTCTTTTTGCCCAAACAAGTTTATTAAAACTACATTTTTCCTAAGACGCGATTGTCTCAAGAAATCGGTTCTTATCTCCAGTATCCTTATAATGGTCTATAATGACGTGCCCCAGGAGACCAGAGTAGGGTGGAATGGGTTGGGGTTGGCGTAGGGTGGGATGGGGTGGGTAAGATGGGGTAGGGTAGGGTGGAGTAGGGTGGGGGTAAGGTCAGGCATGATAGGGTAGGGGTGGATTTTAGTACTTACTGTCTATCACACCAAAATCTGCGAAAATATTAGCGACCACCAGGAAACAGTCCACCAGTGATACCATGACAACGGTGAAGTTGGCGTGACGGTGAGTAATAAAGGCCCTAAGCTGTCCATTCGTAAACCACTCCTGTTAATACATTCAAAATATTTCAATATTTTGGATCTCCAAATAACATTATTGAACTGACCGAGCCGAAAAAAAAAACACTTTTACTTTACTGACCTTTCCCTTGCTTTTTATTTTTTCTTTGCAAAGGACGCAAATCCTGCCTATAAACTATAAGGAAACAAAATTTAAGCAGCTTCAGTTTCAAATAGCCAGATCATAGTAAATTAAAGAGGACCATAGATTAACTCTGCAGGGGCGTAGCCAGGATTTATAGGAGGGGGTTCCAAATTGGTTCCAACGAAAGCGGTTGGTCTAAAATCCTTACATCACGTACGTACAAGACTTTGGCGTTTACGCTACGCAAACAGAAGACGTCTTGGCTTCCGTTAAGGGAACGTGTTTATCACCTCCTCGATATTTATGTCTCGGTGCTAATTGATGTTCATCGACGCCAGCCCAGACTCTCGCTCGCTTGACATGGTCGACCTCGGGTATGTTTTTAACCTTCTTAGTGTACTGAATGAGCGCTCAAATCGGCAACGTGCACAAAATGAGGATCAAGGTATGGATGTTAGGAAAGAACTCTCGATCGCATGCTGTGAGTGTCTGAACTGCACTGGTGGGAAGGTCGGCATCCTTAGTGCTGCACTACTTTCTCTTCCATCACAGGAGCCCAACATCAAGCACATGACGAGAAGGAAGGTCGTTCTCATAAAACTCCAGCGCTGCTTCAGTGTCACGGTTTCCGTGTATCCGACGGCTACCAGCTCAGGAAGAAGATTAAAGAGGCTGGACAAGACAGCATCGTTAGTAGGATTGAAGTATGTTTTCATCTCTGATTGTAGATGGTCTAGAAGGGGAATAGCAAGTGCCCTCTTGTAGTGATCAGATGGTGTCTGGGTTGGTACACTGTCGCGATGCTGCTGCTGATTGGTCCGGCGCGAGATGGAAGGTACAACACCTACATTTGCCGCGGTAGTGACCGCCAGGTCAAACCACTCGGTCCAGATGTCTTGGATGGTGTCTCGGATGTCCTGGAAATCGTCCGTGACATTATTACTGTTAGTGTACGCCTTGTAGGCATCTAGATCTCTCTTCTGAAGTTTTACACGCCGGGGTTTCAGGACGGAAACGCGTTTAATTGCCGTCAACAAGATGATTATAAAAGAAAAACTTGAATTGGCGTTCCCAAGTCCACTTGCTTTATTCTTGGTGTCTGTGTCACAGCTCCATGCTGCGTCGCCATATTGGCCTGCAAATAGACGTTCATTTGCCATTACCTCAAGCGCTCGCGGGATACACGAGAAGAGGGCGAAGAAAACCTCGGTAAGCTTCGTGTCTCTCCACCCATCGCGTCTTGCACATGTTCTTTAATGTTGTTTTCTTTGCGCCCGGGTAGTCCTTCTCAATCACACACAGGAGCAAATTATTTCGCTTCGGCGAATACTTGAAAAAATTACAGGTTTCCTTGAGTGTTCCTAGCGTATTCCTAATGAGAGGTTGGTCACAGGAGTGAACAATAGCCAAATTGAGACACTGGGCTCGACATTGAGTGTAGACAGCCAGCGGACATTCTTCGAGAAGAAGTGCTTGCATACCGCGGCGAACCGATGACATATTTGACGCACCGTCGTAGCCCTGCCCTCTGCAATTCTTAATGTTCAAGTTCTATTTTGGTAGTACGTCCAGGATAGCGCTAGCGATAGCCTCCCCCGTAATCCTCTACAAACTTAGGAAGCCCAAAATTTCGAGTGGCTCCGGTGCCGACAAAACGAACCGCGAAAGAAAACTGCTCTTTGTTAGCAACGTCATAAAGTCACGTCATCTGCTAGTATCGAGTAAAACGGGGCGTTGTCTGGTATTTGGCCAACAATACTCTCGCGCAGTTGCTCTCCAATGATACTTATTAGTTCCGTACAGTTGCTGATGTGTATATTGCTCCATCGGTAGCTTCGTTTAAATGGACGGCGAGAACATCAGCACCTGCCTCAGCTCGAAATTTAAGAAGGGCCAAAAGGTTACCAGGAGAGGGGGGTTGCGGAACCCCTGGAACCCTTCCCTGGCTCCCGGAGGGGATACTCCCTTTGATGGCCTATACGGGGAGGCTCCGCCCTAAAGGGGTGCCTTTTTCAGGCTTTAGGTATATAAAAGGGTATGAATTTCACAAGTTGAGGTATATAAAAGGGTAGGGAAATCCGTCATTTATGTATTTAAAAGGGCCTTTCATTAAAATATTTCAAATGGACGCACTCATGGCTGCATCAGTTTCTTTATTAAGCACTACATGAAAATAACAAGAAGTTAAGACTTCCTTTCTCAGCGTTTTATTTATAACACGGAGTTAAAACAGTTACAGATTAAACTCGCTTATTTACTTCATCTTGCTGTGAGCGTTCTGTAGTATAGCTTGCATACCCTACTTGGTTAATATACGTTGTATAAGTAGGTATGTCAAAGGGGTACCTTTTCTAATTAAAAGGTATATAAAAGGGGTACCTTTTCTGCCAAAATGGTAAAAGGGTAACGGGTTGAACCACGGGGTCCCCGTATTTAACTTTGTTAAGTACCTCCCCCCGGCCCTGGCTACGCCCCTGCTCTGGTTTCAACACAAAGCGTTTCGAAACTTATCCACGGAATTTAGCGCAAGAATCTAAATTAGGCAGATCTCGTTTATCTTTATCTCTCCTCTAGTCGCATTTGAATAACATTCTTACCTGGAATATAAAAAGGAAAAAGACACAAATACCACCAGGGTACTCTGTAAGGGGACGCTCTTTAGCTGCAAAATCAAAACAAAAACAAAAGTTTACACTTGGTCTACCTCAGTCACAGCCCCTGGCGGCGTCTGTTTTATGACGTCATTACGTGTCGGTACTTCTCCCTTTCCTTTTCATGGGATAATAAATCAAAGCAGATTACCCCTTCCGTTTCGCCAACATGTTTTCAGCTACCTTAAAGGTTAAACAGTACCTATACTGATATTCTAGGTTGGAGAGGTACTGCGTGAATGTAAAATATTTTGACCAAGAACACAATACAGTGACCTAGAATCACGTGCTAGAAACCATGCCGCTTGATCTGGAGTCACAAGTTAAGGCTCAACCTCATTTTCAGGGCTTTTCCCTTAGAACTCCCAAAATCTAAGGAAAAATCCCTGGAAACGAGGTTAGCTACGGCTATTAGAGTTCAAGAGTGAATGAAAACGAGAAAGTTCCTTTGAAGTGTTGTTTAGCTTTAGCAAAAATTCAACAGGAAACAATTCAGATACTGCACCATCAAACAATCGGAACTATATAAGGCTTTCTTTTTACCAAAAGACGAAAATTAGCAAGGTTGATTACACAGTGTAGGAGTATATTCCTGATATTGTATAATCAGCCTTGCTAATTTTCGTCTATTATTCAACTTATAGCTGATTAGATCCTCTAAAGCAAAAGGATCCGGTACTTCTGTTTTGTCACGGTGGTCCTAGCAAAAATTAACAACTGAAATGTTCGTTTTACCGTTGCTTTCGTTTTCTGTCTCGGCTTCCTGTGCGTGCGCATTGTCACGAGCGTTGCTCTCCTGACCGGCCTGCGGGTTTGCTTGATAATGCGACACAGCTTGCTCGATCTTTTGATCGACCTTGGTCCAGAACGAGGCCACCAACTTGTCAACGTATTCCGTTGAAAACAATTCAGTCTCCTCCTCTGGGGTATGGGCTTGAGTGCTAGTAGTAGCAGTAGCTGCTCCACTAGGGGGTACCTCACGGGTAAGCTGTATATCACTTTGAATGGGATCGGAATCTTCTTTGGGATCTTCCTCGGGTATTCCAAGGACGACTTCATTGTCTTTTCGATGCTGCTCAGGCGAAGACTCTCTGTTGAATATCAAAACATATGGTTACTGAGCAAACTGGCAGTGGACTGGCTCTAGCTCAGTAAGCGGGCAAGATAAGCCAAATCCAGCACTGTGATCGGCTACTCAAGCGGGCAAGATGGAGCTATCTTGCCCGCTCGGGACCACCCGCTGTGTCCACCAAGTAATAGTGTTTCGTTTATTCATATGATAAATCTTTTATTGACCAAGCTTGTTTGGTCAATAGATAAATATTGGCCTCCGTCTCGGTCCATGAACACACCAAAATAATTGGCCAATATCCAGCCATCTTGACCTCACCCGTGGTCATATATCACAGTCCGCGATAACGCAGGATGTATGAGAATGAGTAGATGTCAGTTCCAAGTGGCATGGTTATCATCGCCGTCCTTAACCTTGAATTCGCGCTTTATATTGATCTTTTTAGTGACATGACAGTGTAGGCGTATTACCAAATATAAAACACTACTTTTCAGAATCCGATTCAGTTCTTTCCTTCACAGCGATTGTTACTTTTCTTGTTTACACGACTCCTTTCACGCTTGAAAGATTGATGTTTGTCTTTGAAATGTAACGTTTGCATGTTGACTTAAATCTTTTATTTAGGAGCGGGAACGTAACTGCGAAAACATACCAGATTCGAAATGACTGTTTCAAACGCTTCACCGCACGAAAGACCAGCTCGAGTATGTATGTATGTATGTAAATCTTTATTTAAACACGGAAAATCATCAGTTAAGCTTAAGTTAAAAACTAAAACTAATTACAACTGCTTTACATGATTGCCGTGTGGGAATCCGATATATCAGCTACCTTCTTGTGATCGAGTGATCGAGTCCATCCTCTCACGGTGTTATTAAACCAACATAAATATTTAATAGCACAAAATTGCAAAGTCAAGTGGCTCTTACCTTCTCTTACCGCTCTCCAGCCTGGTAAATCGGTTATCTTCGTCGCTTCCATCGCTTGTATCTTCAGTATCCGTGATTGCACTGGCTAACCTGAAAGAGACACGAAGAAATTCATTACTGTCTTCTTATGCAAGGGAGCGTGAAATCAGCGCAGCGTCAGATTATCACAGGTTTAACTTATTTGTCATTAGAAGACTACCTGTCACTCTTGGTATCGACCTGAGAGGTAAAAGACATCTGCGTTGAAATCCTTCTTCAATATCTGATGCATTCTTACACGCTCCGAGCCGTATTGCGGCCGAGTGTTCTACAAACTACTCGTAATCTCACCGCTGTTAAATTGCCAGATTTGCGCAATTTTTCAGGGTAGTTTTAATGGCTTGTAGAAGTTCGCATTTATGATCCGTTCGGGGGCACGAAAAACACGCGGGTGCCCAATTGACGGTAATTTTTAGCTTCGTGACAACATCGTGTGTGGATGAAAAAGGCCCAATCCAAGCATCGTATTGATTAGTTATGTTTTCCAGCAGATCGAGTTTTAAAGTTGAGAGATTTCCAGTCAAAACTGGGACTGTAGTCTCTTCATTCTTTTGCCTGTTTTATTAATTCAATTATGGCTTTCTTTAACCTTGCTTCTTGCTGATTTATAAGTAAAAACCTAATTGCAGGTGGCCAAAATCAATTAGGTTTTGCTCGCGACGTTTTTGACATTCGTTCTCTTCAGCAATATTAATGCTACCATGTTTGTCTAGATGATTAAAATTTACAACAAAGAACCAAACCGTGATTAAGCAGGCACGTTAATGGGGCAATCGTTATATATTCGCTTTTAGGTTATGATAAACAGGTAGAAACGAGAAGAACTAGCACGTGCGCGAGTTAAGCTCACGTGCTCGCGCCAATAGACCTTTGCATAAATGGCGCCTAAATTTGAATAACAATACTTGGTACATCCTTAGCCTCACGTTCATGTTTCAAGACAAAGGAAATTTCACATGAGTGTGAGGCTATGGATGTACCAAGTATTCAAATCTAGACGCCATTTATGCAAAGGGTCTATTCTCCTCGGCATTTTTGATCTCGCCGAAAAAAGCCCACCCTGCGACCTTTGTCAGAGAAAAAGCAAACAGTTTAATGAAAAAAAATCCCATTAATTTCAGTTTAAATGTAATGTACAGTATGAAGAGTTGTTAAAAGAAAAGCAAGAGGTAATTATTAGTTCTAGTTGACAGCTTATTCTGAGAGCTCTTGTAAGTTCTCATCGCTGATGTATTTTATAGTTAGACGGCATGATATCTTGGCATTATATCTTGGTCATAATCTTACAAAACAATAAGCAAGAATTGATAGCGATGAATAAATAAAGTTTTAGTGTTATACAATTAATCATTTCATGTAGCTAACTCCATAGGCTGCAGCGGATAAGCAATTTATTGCGGTTAAACAATTTTTTTAGAATTGCAAGTTCGTGTCTTTGTTAGGAAAATGGTGGAAACCAGTAACGTGAACGATCCCCTTGGGATACTCCCATAAAAATTGGGCGAGGGTGTTGTGGTCCGCTTCTGAAAACCCTTACCCTATTAATGACCAAAATGTGATATTTTTCCTTCCCTATTTATGACCCTACCAAATATTTGATGTCCCATCTAAGACTGACCCTTAAACCAAGACCGTTCTGTTTCAGATCTGCCTTACAATTAGTTTCCTGGTTCAGATCGATGTTAAGTGCATTTTGCAGTGCTTTTGTTGATGGTATTATCGATAATGATAAAGAACTATCTTGGGTTTTTTTTATTATAAACATTCCCAATTCTTGACTAGACTGCAAAAGCCATACTCCATTTGGGACCAAATTGGCCAAATTTGAAACCCAACTTCTGACCAAAACTTCTAAAAATTCATACTCTTTGGGGTAGCACGTACCTATATAGCCCATGTAGGGAAGTACCCCCCCCCCCCCCCCAAACTGGGTAAAGGTACCTGTGATATGGACGAACTGAATAATACGTACTGGCAGGAGGCGCCTGGTACTGGGTATTAATCACAGGAAATAATTTGATGTTGACAAGTTTGTTTTTCAACCAATCAAAAGGATGGGCAGAAAAATGAAAGATAATGATAACTAATGGCATTGCATGTACCTGTTTACGCTTTCCTTATCCAAAGTTATTTCCTCTGAGTCAGAAGAATCACTGTAAAGAGCTGCAGCTTCCATTCGTCAAGTCCTCTTTCAACAAGGAACTACTTAACACTTGACGGCCATTCCTCGTAAGTTCTGTTATATTGTGTTTCATGATCACCTCCTGTGTATTCAGTAAGATGGTAGAACATTTGAATTAGAGCTAGCCTGCGTGCAGACACGTGGGAGCACAAGCACGAATGGCGCAGTGGCGAGCGCGAAGTTGAGCGGCGAAGGCGCCAGAGGGTCGAGAAAGTCACTTTTGATGCCTCACACTTCACCCCGCCGTATTGCTTCGATCTTCGCCACTCGCTCGTGTGACTCAAAGGTGATCCGGCCTGCTCTCTAAATGAGAGCTAACAAAAGACCTCGCTCGATGTAGCAGGACTAAACCTACAATGGGCGACAAAAGTAGTTGAGACACTTTTAGGAAAAGACGATTTTCGATTCTTAAACATTTGTTCTATTTTATTTGCATCTAGCGTTAAATCTCTGATACCCCCGGCCCCCCAATTCAATGTTGTGTAGGCGTTGTGGTCTGTGCAATCGAAGACATAGAAAAATCAACATTGTTGTGGGGGAAAGGGGGGGAATGTTTCCAAGACGCAGAAAAATCGAATTTTAGTGCCAAGTGTATCAACACTTTTGTCGCTCATTGTCTGAAACAGTAAATTTGTTTCTGGTACAATAGCCGGTGTACTACTTAATTGAAATGCCTGCCGTCGCTTTATTCCAGGATTTGGGTTCTTCGTATGGAAAAATTATGGCAAGCTTACTCATCAGTACAAAAATTTAAGGAAATTATCGCTTTTTTTGGAAGTGTAATCTTGCGTGACATTCGTGCGTGACATCGCCAATTTAGGGTGTTGGTCATCTCCACCTTATTTCTCCCCGAAAAAGGAATGAAATAAGAGAGTAATTGTTGAATTACAAACTTCCGGTGGTACTCCCAAAGTAGGCTATCTTGGAGTAATTCAAACAACCGCTGTGCAGAAAAATCAACGATAAACCACGGTCAACCACGGGTAACCATGAACTGACTAAATCAATATTAATAGTATCCTTTTAACCATCATTTGGTTACCCGTGGTTAATCGTGGTTAATCGTGGTTACCAGTGAAAAAACTGCATTTATCTGCATTATGTAATCGTTTTTCCAAGCTGAACTGGAAAAAAGAAACAAAAACTTTGTAGAATAGGAATTAAAATGAGACACTATGTTATAAAACTAACTTTTGGGCTCAGAAGGCACGTTTTTATTGGTTTAGCGACAGCTGACCGTGAGTAATGGCACCATTTTTACATCATACTTGCGTGTTAGAAGCATTCCGTTAACAGCATTGTGTTGAGCGGACAAAATTACATAAGATCACTTGTTTTATCACGCTTTTGTACTTCATGTCATGACTTCTCAATGTTTTATCAATGGTGAAGCGTTAAAAATAGAATAAATTAATTAACTTTTCGATGCAAAAGGTTTACCAATGAGAAACCGTTGGAAACTCGCCCAGTAAAAGTGTAAAAGCACTAAAACCATCGGTTGATATAAAATTTGATGTGCTCAGTGCAATGCCGTTATCAAAATAATATATACATGTTGCTGTGACGTCATTATGAGGTCATCTGTAATGGTAAAGTATTGTATTAAGGTCAGACATAGAGAGATTTTTGCCAAAGAACGATGCAATTTCTGTTTTTTCGTCAAAATATGACAACTGAAAAGTGAAACACTTGTAGCCATCATGTCATAGTGAGAATTGCGTTGAATGAAAGTGAGGTAGACACCCTTTGAACACTTTAAAAGAGAAAAAGTGGCGATAAACACCACCCTGAGGGCTAAATATGGATCCATTTATTAACGAGATACACCAGGTTTCGTCTTTGTATCGGAATTTCGGTGAGAAAAAAACACTTCCCACTTTTTCTGTAGTCAGGAATCACTCTGAACCACGCATTTGGTCGCTTTTGTAAAAATAAAGTTGCTATAGCTTAGATATATAAAGGAAATCGCTACAATTTGCATAAATAGCCTCCAGACAATGGGCGACAAAAGTAGTTCAGACACTTTTAGGAAAAGACGATTTTCGATTCTTAAACATTTGTTCTATTTTATTTGCATCTAGCGTTAAATCTCTGATACCCCCGGCCCCCCAATTCAATGTTGTGTAGGCGTTGTGCTCTGTGCAATCGAAGACATAGAAAAATCAACATTGTTGTGGGGGAAAGGGGGGGAATGTTTCCAAGACGCAGAAAAATCGAATTTTAGTGCCAAGTGTATCAACACTTTTGTCGCTCATTGTCTGAAACAGTAAATTTGTTTCTGGTACAATAGCCGGTGTACTACTTAATTGAAATGCCTGCCGTCGCTTTATTCCAGGATTTGGGTTCTTCGTATGGAAAAATTATGGCAAGCTTACTCATCAGTACAAAAATTTAAGGAAATTATCGCTTTTTTTGGAAGTGTAATCTCGCGTGACATTCGTGCGTGACATCGCCAATTTAGGGTGTTGGTCATCTCCACCTTATTTCTCCCCGAAAAAAGGTAGGAAATAAGAGAGTAATTGTTGAATTACAAACTTCCGGTGGTACTCCCAAAGTAGGCTATCTTGGAGTAATTCAAACAACCGCTGTGCAGAAAAATCAACGATAAACCACGGTCAACCACGGGTAACCATGAACTGACTAAATCAATATTAATAGTATCCTTTTAACCATCATTTGGTTACCCGTGGTTAATCGTGGTTAATCGTGGTTACCAGTGAAAAAACTGCATTTATCTGCATTATGTAATCGTTTTCCAAGCTGAACTGGAAAAAAGAAACAAAAACTTTGTAGAATAGGAATTAAAATGAGACACTATGTTATAAAACTAACTTTTGGGCTCAGAAGGCACGTTTTTATTGGTTTAGCGACAGCTGACCGTGAGTAATGGCACCATTTTTACGTCATACTTGCGTGTTAGTAGCATTCCGTTAACAGCATTGTGTTGAGCGGACAAAATTACATAAGATCACTTGTTTTATCACGCTTTTGTACTTCATGTCAGGACTTCTCAATGTTTTATCAATGGTGAAGCGTTAAAAATAGAATAAATTAATAACTTTTCGATGCAAAAGGTTTACCAATGAGAAACCGTTGGAAACTCGCCCAGTAAAAGTGTAAAAGCACTAAAACCATCGGTTGATATAAAATTTGATGTGCTCAGTGCAATGCCGTTATCAAAATAATATATACATGTTGCTGTGACGTCATTATGAGGTCATCTGTAATGGTAAAGTATTGTATTAAGGTCAGACATAGAGAGATTTTTGCCAAAGAACGATGCAATTTCTGTTTTTTCGTCAAAATATGACAACTGAAAAGTGAAACACTTGTAGCCATCATGTCATAGTGAGAATTGCGTTGAATGAAAGTGAGGTAGACACCCTTTGAACACTTTAAAAGAGAAAAAGTGGCGATAAACACCACCCTGAGGGCTAAATATGGATCCATTTATTAACGAGATACACCAGGTTTCGTCTTTGTATCGGAATTTTGGTGAGAAAAAAACACTTCCCACTTTTTCTGTAGTCAGGAATCACTCTGAACCACGCATTTGGTCGCTTTTGTAAAAATAAAGTTGCTATAGCTTAGATATATAAAGGAAATCGCTACAATTTGCATAAATAGCCTCCAGACAATGGGCGACAAAAGTAGTTCAGACACTTTTAGGAAAAGACGATTTTCGATTCTTAAACATTTGTTCTATTTTATTTGCATCTAGCGTTAAATCTCTGATACCCCCGGCCCCCCAATTCAATGTTGTGTAGGCGTTGTGCTCTGTGCAATCGAAGAAATAGAAAAATCAACATTGTTGTGGGGGAAAGGGGGGGAATGTTTCCAAGACGCAGAAAAATCGAATTTTAGTGCCAAGTGTATCAACACTTTTGTCGCTCATTGTAGGCTTGCCCAGGATTTTCATTGACCGGGCATCGAACTCAGATGTATGAGTTATCGATGATTATGTATTTCTCGACCTCAGCAATCTTGTTTCTAGTTCCAAAGAGAGATGTAGTGCCTGGAGCCCGTTTCTCGAAAGACCGGGAAACTTTTCGGGCCCGTAAAGTCATTTTTAGTCCATCTGTATATGAAAACGGAGAGTTGTATGCACCTGAAACTTCTTGTATGAAGGGAACCTCTGTTCATATTAAGCGGAATATGTGAATAAAACAGCTCTGTGATCGTAAGGTTTGAGAGTTTGCTTTGGCTTTGCGGGTCCCAAAAGTTTCCGGGGCTTTCGAGAAACGGGCCTCAGGGAATAAGGTTAGGATTCCGCTTGAACTTCTGAGTCTGCCCCGGCGAGCGGATAATGTCTGACTTAAGGTTAATTGTGACCATGTCAAGAAACCCAAATAGTTCTCAAGAACACTCTATCATATATATGTATAAATGGGCACAACTACAGAGAATTCACAGACTGACAACAGGTCTTCGGGATATGTATGGAAAACATTAATACTATACTCTCTCGTTATCACAATCGTACGATGAAAAGAGACCTTTTCTGGGATGTGGGTCACAGTATTCTATTGAGCTTATAAATGTCCAAGTTTCTTTTTAGATCAGCCATGAAGAATGAGAAAAATTAAATACCTACTACGACTTGTTTTTATTTAATTAACTCCCGTTTACTTCTACGGCCTGTCATAAAAGTGCTCGGCGAAGGGTGAAACATTTCGTTTCTTTTCCATTGTTCTAACAGCAGGTGGTCTATTGACTCTATCAAAATCCACGGAAATAACGGAACAAAAGAAAATTGGTAAATCTGTTCTTCAACCTGCAATCATGACAGAGATCAACACTAACACAATGAGTTTAACCCAAATAATAATTACCCCAGCTGGGTCGCCAAATGAAAAATATATGCAGTTATCAGACGGCTGTCGGACTCTCTAAATTCTTATTCAGAGGTATCGCCTCGTAAAATGACTTTTTGTTTTCCTTTTCTTCTACACATATGACATCAAACGAAAATGCTAAATCATTAATGGAAGGGTAAAAAGCTTCTAAACTGAAATGGTCGGTTTCTCTTAAACTAACTAAAGTTATCGTATTTTGGACGGAACATTTTATTTCTCAAACTCCAAGAAAAAACTTAACGGACGATAGAGCGTATAATTCGTTTTACTATGCAAGTCGATAACCAGAGAAAAAGCAAAAGGTTAATTAATCCGGTTTTTGATACATCACACGACAATTTTTATTGTTTGTAAACACCTTATACTTTAAAAGAAATGAAACATGTACATAGGTTTTAGCAAATTTATACCTTTTCAATGAAAGATGTTGCTTCGATTTAACATTCAAAAGTCTCAACTGATCGCTGACGCTACCCCGCTAATCGGTGCCAGTATCAGTCGTAAACGGGTGGTAATTAGAAAAATATTTGGTTTTTGCTTACCTTCTCACGAATCTCTAGCAGAAACAAGTATCAATTCTCTGTCCGCCCTAGAAGTCCTTTCAGGGAAACGGTAAATCGTTTTACATGTGTTATGTTTACATCAGAATGTTGCTAAACTTTTACGCTTTATTTGCACGGTCAAGCTTCACGCACACGGACGACGTTTCTAACCCGGAAACTGGGAACCAGCGATGTGTAAATATGACAGACAAGAAGTACCGCCTTCTTGTCATAACATCGATACACCACTGTTTATAAATAACACGACTAGTGTTTTATTTTTGATTTGGGGCTGACCACAACTGTGATAGTGCTAATCAAAACACAGGTTGAAATATTTTTTCCTTATTTGAGCAAGAACTTGTAACTTGATCTCTTTGTTCCCATATCTCTTGCGGGCAAAAACAAAGATGAGAGACCCTGGGAACGAGGTTGAGGTTTCTGCAAGCTTATATAAAACATATATATCATGACATGAGATGATCCTTGAAGTTCTTGATGACGGTTAATGTACCGAAAGTAGCATTTTGTCCATTAACGTTGAAATTTGTATCTATCCCTTAACGCTTGAGAAGATTGTAAACTTTTTTTGCAGCTTAACGATAAAATTCGCGAAAACTAGCTTAAAGTTGTGAGAGGCCTGGGGAAAGCGACTATCCCCAGACTTCTCGCTGCTTCGCTAGTCGTTTTTGCGACCTCGCCACTTTGTTCGCGGGCTCAAACCGCTAAGACCTCCAGCGACGCAGGCTACCCGTCTGCTGTTTTAGCGCTGGGTCGGTAGTCGTTAATGACGTAGACGCTACTGGCAATTTGACTTTTGAAACCCTGAACGGACCTCAGTACCTCACTCTATTTATGGAGAGAGCGTTTTCACTCACGTCGACAACAGTCATGCAAGTGTATTGGAACAAAAATGTCGGGTTTGTATCAGAAAAGAAGTCGACTTCCCCAAGGACTGGATGAGACTAGCTGAACATGACCGTCGTTTCATTGTTTTAGGACACCAGTCTGGTAGTTGCCGGCCGTTGCAGCCGTTATTGAGGTCGTCAAGCAACGTTTCTTCCCACTAAATGGTTAGCGTTGCGTGACGACTCTAATAATGGCTGCGAATGAGACTACTAATATCTGGCTGGCGTGACTTCGTTTGAAGACACTCTATAGTTTTTACTGTGCTAATCAATTTAAAAAAATACAAATAGTATCCCAGTCAGGGGTGGGATGATCCGCTGGCAATTTGCAAGGTGGCGAGAATTTTACTTGGGACGATTGCAAGCAAGGCCAGTTAATGAAAGGTTGGAGGAGGATCGGTGAACCAGGGATCACCAGACTCAAATCCAGGTCCCTGAACCACACGACCCACGTACCATTTATCTTGCCATGTCTTATATTGGAAAACTTGTCTATGAGCGCTAGCATTATGGGGTTGAGCGGTAGCAATTCTCCAAAACGGAACATTTACTATATGGACCATTCTTGAAGTAGTGTGCTACTCTAGAGGCTGTTTCGTTGATTTAGGGAATGTGGATAAGAATGTACGAAGGGTTAAGAAGTATAAAAGAAGCAAAACATTTTAAGTCTATTTAATTTCTTATTGTGATTTTAAAATATTCTAGTACTTTTTTCTGTCTTAAACTTTATTTGTCTTTGCATTTTTTTCGCCTATTTCTTGGTTTTCTGTTCCGTTGTACTTGCTTCAGTCTCAAAACCTTTTCTGCCTCCGAGGTCAGCCTGTTCCCCAGTCTCCTTCTCGATTTTTCTGAGTCGTTTCATCAACACGCCTTCGAGAGATTTTAAGATTTTTTTCTTCCAAGGAATGCTTTCCATCTCAAATCTCTGCCTTGTCTCGATAATTTTTTTGGCAAGTTGCTGAAGGGAAGTGTATTGCTTTTTCGGGGGAAGGGATGTCAGGAAGCTACAGTTTTTATCGTTTGTTTTTTCAGACTTAATGGCATTCGAGGCTTCATTCTTACGATTTCCTTTTTGGCAAGACTGGAGATTTTTCTCCACCTTAGGCACTGTCTTAGATACCTCTGAAATTTCGGGCTTCGCGTTCGAGCTTTGGCTCGACGGTGAATTACGCGAAGCTTTGGAGCTTCCATTTGATTGTTGGTATCCCTGTGCAGTACCTGGAAGGTTGAAACTTGTGTTTGATTGGTGTTGGTTTTCCTGTGTATTACTCGAAACGTCTGATTTCTGACTGTTGCTAGAATTAGCATTAGGCTGTTGGGTGACCAGTGCATTAATTGAAACATGGAAGTTTGAATTGGATTGCTGGTTAGTCTGAGCATGAAAGTTTCCATTACACTGTTGGTTTTTCTCACTGTTTCGTGAAACATGTAGGGAAGTATTATATTGTTGTAGTAGCTGTGCGTTCCGTGATGTATTGGATAGATGGGTTTCTCTTTCGTTGTGTGAAACGTGGAAGCTGGGATGAGAATGTTGCTCTATCTGTGGAGTGGGTGAAACGCGACTCGAGTGTTGGTTTGCCTGTGGATTGGGTACGATGGTAACAGTGTCATTAGTTTGCTGGTTTGCCTGAGCGTTGCGTGACGCGTAGAATATTGCGTTCGATCGTTGACTTATTTGTGCGACAAAAGGTGAAACGTGGGGACTTGAACATGATTCTTGGTTACCTTGTGCATCAAGGGTAGCATCAGTTTTTTTACCGCCCTGTGACATTGGGACGCTCGAATGGTTGTTGGTCTGTGGTGAAACCAGGACTCTTGTGTCAGATGGTTGGTACACAGGCACATTATGAGTGGAAGAAATACTCCTCTCTGTTTTTATTTTAATGTTTGAAATTTGACTTTGAATTGGCGAGGTGTTTTTTCCAGTTGGAGAATTTCGAGAAGTTCTATTAATCATGCGCTGCATGCTCTGGATAGGATCATTTGATTTCTGTGTACTCTGTGGACAGCCTTTGTGATCTAAAACGCAATAGCACCGCTGACCGGAAGCTGCGGCACCACATACTTTCTTGTGTTGCTGATCGACTGCTAAAGAGGACCGCTGACTTTTTTGAGTGTTGCATCCCTGCTCATTTGCATGAAGTGATATCGAGGCTGATACTTTGTGATAAGACTGCTGACCGATAGTATGAACTTCACGTTTTGTCTCCATAGAAACTTCTACCTCAGCGTTTTTCTGCTGACTAGAAACTAGATCATCAAGCTCGATTTCAGTCAGACGTTCTCCTCTGTTGATACTCGGCATGTTGTCGCTTATTAACTTTCCTCCTTTGAAACGCCAGAGATAACTTGCCTTTGTTTCTTGGCCGTACACGGCGTCTTTTTCCTGCGATTCTGAACGGAATGCGTTTTCCATTGGATGCCGACGACATTGGCCAGATTCACTGTGATGTTTGACAGAACTGCCGCGTAAAACGCTGTTTGATGGCGACAAAGGTGAATTAACCGAAGGCAAAGACTGATTTGGACTTGGTTTCGAAATTGTTTGTGGGAAATGCTGAAGAAGGCTTGCGAGTGAAATGTTCGTCGTCGTCATTTTCTCATCTTGCTTGAGGACTTTTCTCTGTGGGGGATCTCCGTAAGTTTCGTATTGATTCCTTGGAACGTTTTCATGGGCATGCTGTGTCAGAAAAACATCATTAGGTTTAACTTGATCATCAGACTTGCGTTTAACATTACACGACTGGGCGTGGATGTTGCCATGTGATGCGTTGATGTCGTGTTGATTATGATAAGCTACAGATGCAGGATAGGGGTTGGTGCGATTTGCTCCCCTTCCTGAATTTTGTGTAAAAGTAAAAATCTTTTCTTGAACAGGTATAGGGATATCCTTGTTTGATCCGCCTCTAGTGGGTCCCCGGACGATATCATTGTGCTGAGAGTTTGGGGTAGCTCGACATGGATTCACAGAGGACCGATCAATGCCTTGAGGTGTGCTACAACCATTATGCAAAGGACTGTTTCCTTGAGAACACGAAGCTGACCTTGGTCGCTGACAATTTGGAACACTTTGATTGTTCCGATAATAAACCTCTGGGTTTTGTTGAATATTTGTTCTAAAATCAGAGTCTAGGCGATTCGATTTGGGGTTCTGAATATTTGAAACTGTTTGTAGTGTGCTACTTCGAGCTGCATTCGTTCTTTGGCGCTTTTGCAACTGACACCAAATTTCATAGAGTTTTCGAAGCTCGTAAAAATTAACTCCTTCAAACGTTTGTTGACTAGGATCCACATTTCCTTGGGAGTAGGCCAGCCACTCTTGCATCAGGTTCTGTTTTAAAACACGTTTGACCTGTTCAACGTTTCCTTGAAACTTAGAAAGCAGGTGATAAAGCACATAACGTTCAAAGGTAACTTCTTCTGAAGAGCTCCCAGTCATATTACCAAAAGCAGATTGGTTGGTTTCCTGATAACGAGGGTGATGTCGAGTGAAAGCTTGCTGATTTTGCGCTCTAGTTTGCGAATGGCTCATTCCTCTTTCCTTTACAGATGCACCACTGTGTAAAGGCTTATTCTGATTGGCTTTAGCTCGAGAAATAAAAGCTTTGTTTTTCGCCCATTCGTCCTCATCCTGTGACCCTCTTGATACAGAATGCACCGCCACGATTTTCGGCATTGCCATGTGATCAAAGGCATAACCTCCGCATGACGAATTGTCTGGGCTCTCTATTTGTCTTGGTACAGGCTCTGCAGCAAACAACTTCTGTTTTCCGATTGAAGATGGCGACACAGGTTTAGTTTCGGACAGCTCTGTCCTCTGAAATTGGTTACCAGGAATTCTCGCATTTCTCGATACGTTCCCCAGAGAAGGCCCTGTACTATGTTTGCATCCCTCGTTATTCCTTAATGTTTTCCAGTCTACTGCAGGATCGGGAGTGTTATCTTTTGTATAATGCTTTTGGAGGCTGCCCCAACGGATTTCCCGTTCATGTTTGTATACCGGTGGCTGTTTTAACAGAGGTGGTGGAGGTCCTAGCGGCTTCAATGAGTTTCCAAGGGTTCGAGTCTTTTCAAACATTTCCTCCCTGGCATTGTACGTCTCGTTTCTCATTCGCACAGGATTTTGCTCGGAAAAAGCACAATAGTTCTCTGATCGAGAGCACTTAGGATCTGGTGACCCAACAGTCACGTGATTTTGCTCCAAGGATCGCTTAGTGGGGCAATGGAGAAGCGGAGGAGGTTCGTGGGAAGTCACGTGATCTTGATCTTCCCCTCCGTGGTATTTCTCTTGCAAACTGTTTTTCTCGAGTACTTGTTTGAATGATGATAATGTGCCGTTTTCTTTGAGGTATTGCTCCAGCAAGCTGTGTAATGTTTTGGAACAGGCAATCCATGAATTGGGACCATTCTGCTGACTGTCCATATGATAAGAAGCTTCATTTGTATTAGGAGTGGCTGGCTGGAACTCCTTGACATCTGAAACCAAGAAGTGATGTAGATATTACGTTTCAACAGTGTTGATAGGTAGTTACCACAATAGCTAGTAATACATCTAAGCCCCCGTGGGGGTACTTAACAAATTTTAATACGGGGATGCTCCACCCCGAGGTCCAACCCCTTACCCTTTTATATACCATTTTGGCAGAAAAGGTACCCCTTTTATATACCTTTTATTGAAGAAAGGTACCCCATTTACATACCTAATTTAGGAAGTCTTGTTCTCATTTTCATGTAGTCCTTAATAGTTTTAATAAAAAACCGATACAGCCATAAGGGGCGTCTATTTGAAATTTTGTAATTAAAGGCCCTCTTAAATACCTAAATCACCGATTTCCCTACCCTTTTATATACCTCAACTTGTGAAATCCCTACCCTTTTATATACCTGAAGCCTGAAAAAGATTACCCCTTTCGGGCGGAGCCTCCCGTATAGGTCACTATAGGGAGTAGCCCCCCGGGATCTAAGCCTGAGATGTTTTTCACAGAATAGATAGTGAGTAGCGAAGCCAAGCAGAGAACAGCATTCGAAAAAAGAATCCCCGGCTAGTAGTAGTACTAATGTGTTATTTTAGGGGCTTGATCCTAAACTGATATTTCTCAGATGGATGGCTAGCCATGTCACGCAGATTTCCTGTTTTACACTCCAGCGGGATAAGCCAAGTTGGAGAAAAAGGAAAAAAGCTGATGCCCGTGGGGGACTTCAGCCACCAAAATCTCAATTCAAAGAAGCACGAAAGAGGACTGTGCAAAAGAAAAGAGTTGTTACTCTCAAGAGAGATACTGATAAATCTGAATCTGATCAGAAATATTCCATATTGATAATGTAGCCCTGTAAAACTCCTTACGACGTCTCTAAATGGTTGTCGCTACATTGTGACGTTTTACGACCAATTTGCCACTCACTAAAAGGGGCCGCCACGAAGCTCTTGGGAACGTCTCACAGGATTGGTTAAGAAAATGACATACAAACAATGGTAACAATGAACCCTAGGTCCCTTGCCCTAAAACAATAGAGCTTCGTGCCAACAAGATCCAATGAAATAAGAGGTTCTAGAGAGCTTCGAGACAACAGACTAAAAGGACTACTGTAGAGTAACATCCTCGCTGTAAAATGTCGGGACTCGATGCACTGACCTCTTTCTAGCAAAGAATGAGTCAAGTTTTTTCCGACAGTGTAAAAAATACCACAATGATATGACAGCTTGCTTTGCTGCTAAGGCGATTTTAAAACATAAGCAGCAACCGACTCGCAAAGCTTGCAGGTTGTTTTCATTTCCTAAAAGACATGATTCAGTTTATTGTGTTTTAACGGAGTAGCAAAGGCCTTGTATCATGCCATATTAATGAGTTCGGTGGCCTGTGATCAAGAAACATCATACAATAACATATTAAATAAACTTTATTTTAGTACGTATTCCTTACTAGCTTTTTACTCCTCTCCAACGTAATTTGGTGGACACTAATATTTTAGGCTAAAGGAGTGTTTTTGAGAAAAAGATAGGCTAGCATTGCAGTGTGGCCAAAATTATATCAGCATGATGGACAAAGTAAGATGAGTGTCTTCAAAGCAGTCTAAATAGTTCTAAAAAGGAAAGCATTCCGAAAAAATCCTTACCTGGCTTGCAATTCCGAGTTTTGTCGACCAGCCCATGTAGCTGATGCTATTTTTTTGTAAGCGGTCACTCGTTGATCTCTCAAACAGGGACCGTGGCACGCCCAAACCCTCTGGAGCCTCCTCGAGTGATTAAAATACTCGGCGAAGTTTCTTTGTAATTTCATACTTTGGAACTTTCGAGGAGCGACTCGTTTTGGCACTGAAAAAGAACAGATGTTCAACAATGAAAAAAACGCATTA